>CP092877.1:89999631-90020409 GCA_030710605.1 Cordylochernes scorpioides | reverse complement strand
TGGAAGATGTCTCTTAAAATAATAAGCTGAATTACATAATTAATAATTTCCATAATTTCACCATGTTGCAAGAGTTGTTTGAAGAACAGATATTAAAAATATATATTTAAATATTTTCAACACGAGGTATTAGCACATTTTCTGTGTACATGAAATTATACCATTTCAGCGCAATTTTTTTTTCTTTTATAAATAAAAAATCTTCCCCTTTTATCTAACCTGTGGTAAAAAATATATATATTTTCATTTCTTATTAAAAGATATGGTTTTATTTTATTAAAATAATAAAATAGGATTCACAAAAGTTGAAATAACTGTTTCTTTTGGTCTTTTGTGTGTGTATTAGCAATAAAGTCAAATGAAGAAAACTTATATTTTGATAAAAGTTTATTTTGATATATATTCAGATACATTTAAAGCAGGTTTTAGAATTTTGTAAATAAGTTGTATTGATGATTATATATATATATAAATATATTTTATATATGTATGTGTACGTATAGTACTTGTTACAAACTTTAGAAAAAAAAATTAGTAAAAAAAGGTGACTATGAAAAATGGAAAAGCACAAATATTATAGTCTACAATAAAGGAGGAATGGCAATCTCTTATTCAAGCCTTTGTACAATATTCTACAAAATAAATACAAATAGAGTATTTTAAATTTTCCTTGGAGTCTTCAATAAAGTAATAAAATCCCTAACATGACCTTGTGGAGACATTGCAGCTTAATACACCCTTGCTTATTGACGTCATATAAATCGACATCTTTTTAATAGTGTAAAGTCGTTCATCTCGTCAAAAGTCAAGTGTCTTTTTAAATAGCTTGCCATTGTAACAACAGTCTTTGATATCCAGACTTAAGTCTGGTCATCTACGGACAATGACTTTCCAGAATGGTTGCAGGGTTTTCACACTATGTACTAAGTGCAATTCTTAGCCTGCAACCCCAAGACATATTATTGACTGTATTGACTCATCCATTGATGAGCTCTACTCTTCCCCGGCAGACACCATCAAAAGTCTCAAGCTTTACAAGCTTGATACCTTAGTGTGATTGAGTGGAGATTAGAAAGAAGTAGACTTGCAATTGCTGGGTTTTCTCATGTATGAAAGTTTTTATGTTCTATTATGAAAAACAGTAGAACCACCCTGTAGAGAAAACTGTTCTTTGAAGAGATGTGTCGTCTAAATGGAATTTTACTGTAATGGGTGTTTGTCCTAAAGTCACATTGAGGGCAGGAGTTATGTTTTTTTGCTGTGTTTAATTTGATGTCTTTTTAAATTACTTGTACTTGTAGTCCTATAGTCACAGTGAGGGCAAGAGTGAGGTCTTTCTACTATATGAGTGTTTAAATGTCGATTAAGATTAGTAGGTCTATTTGTTTTATAATTACAGTAAGAACATGTGTATGGTTTTTCGCCTGTATGTATGAATTGATGTCTTTTTAATTTACTTGCAGTTGTTGTACTGTAGTCACAGTGTGGGCAGGAATACGGTTTTTCTCCTGTATGTTTTAATTGGTGTATTTTTAATGTACTTGCAGTTGTTGTACTGTAGTCACAGTGTGGGCAGGAATATGGTTTTTCTCCTGTATGTGTTAATTGGTGTATTTTTAATGTATTTGCAGTCACTGTACTATAGCTACAATAAAGGCAGTTGTATGGTTTTTCTCCTGTATGTTTTAATTGGTGTATTTTTAATGTACTTGCAGTTGTTGCACTGTAGTCACAGTGAGAACAGGAATAAGGTTTTTCTCCTGTATGTATTGATTGGTGTCTTTTTAAGTTGTGTGCATTTATTGTTCTATAGTCACAATGAGGGCAGGAGAAAGGTTTTTCTCCTGTATGTATTGATTGGTGTAGTTTTAAGTTGACTGCGGTTATCGTTCTATAGTCACAATGAGGGCAGGAGTAAGGTTTTTCTCCTGTATGTATATATAGGTGTTTTTTTAATTTTCCTGCAGTTATTGTTCTATAGTCACAATTAGGGCAGGGAAAGGGTTTTTTTCCTGTATGTATTGATTGGTGTAGTTTTAATTTGCTTGCAGTTATTGTTCTATAGTCACAATAAAGGCAGGAGTAAGGTTTTTCTCCTGTATGTATTGATTGGTGCTTTTTTAAGTTTCCTGCAATTATTGTTCTATAGTCACAATAAGGGCAGGAAAGGGGTTTTTCTCCTGTATGTGTTAATTCGTGTATTTTTAATGAACTTGCAGCCACTGTACTATAGCTACAACAAAGGCAGGTATATGTTTTTTTTCCTGTATGTATTGATTGGTGTAGTTTTAAACTATATAACTGTTTTGCCCTATAGTCACAATGAGGGCAGGAATAAGGTTTATCTTCTGTATGTACAGATTCATGCATTTTTAAATGCAAGTTGCTGCTTGTTCTATATACAGAGTGAGAAATATAGCTGGAAAATTTTTCTTTAATATATAAATTAATGCTTTTTACTTAATAATCTTGGCTTGTTCTATAGTCACAGTAAGAGCGACTCTAAGGTTTTTCTCCTAGATGAGTACAGCTTTGTGCTTTTTAAATGACAACAATTGTTAGCTCTATAGTCACAGTAAGGTGCTATTTCTGTAGATCTGCAGTGATTCATTTTGTGACATTGCACTTATTAATTTATAGTTATATTTTGAGAATACAAATATATTTTATCCTTTTCTAGATTTGAGTGATATTGAAAATTTTTAAAAGGGGAAATAAATCTTTGAAATAGATGAGAAAAAAATATATTTCTTTTTCTAAAAATATGCTGTATAAATTTGTTAAGGGATGTTATAAAGGCAAAAATATCTTCTCAATAGCTTTTATCATATTGCATGTGGATACAACTTGAAATAGTCCAGCTGCAGCTGTGATAAACTGTTGGAGAATGAAGAAGCACTACTGTTTCTTTAAATGTAGTTGGTTGTTTCTGGATAGAAGATTCAGGCTCATCTGGATTAAACACATCATGATTCAATACAAAACAAAAAAAAAATGTTGAAAAGAGTAAATTAATAAAATATATTGGGAAAAACAAATTTTAATAATACAAACTTAACACTTCTATTACTGTATTTTTAAAAATTATAGATTATAATTGGGCCAGGAATCTCGGGAACTCCCACCGAAAGCTATGATCCCTTGGGGTGTTGAATTAATGAGATTAACTGTGAATAGATCTATTTTTACGATGTATCAAGGCCGACACTCAAGGATTAAAAGTATTGTAGTATATTTACTTCAGGCGTTTTATTTACAAAAACACTGATTGTATGCATAGAACAAAACTTTGTAATTGTCTTCTTGATAAAAATTCGGCAGAGACATTTGTTGCGCTAGTCATTTTGTGTAATCTACGTAGTTTTATTCTTTTCGCCAAATGTGATATTTTAGATTAAAAAATTTTGAGACTCTCTCTCTCTCTCTCTATTAAATATTAATCATTAGTAACAAGTACTTAGTTTTAAAATTTAGTTAAGAAGGAATAAAATATTGTAAACAAGATGATGATAAGTTAATATTTTGTGATGAAAAAATTTTATAATCATAGAAGTACCAAATATAGGTTTTTAACTTTCAAATAGACAATTTTAATTTATATTTAGACATTTTTATTTTAATTTAGACACTTTCATTTTTATTTAGACCTTTTCAATTTTAATATAGACATTTTTCATTTTAATTTAGACATTTTTATTTTAATTTAGACACATGGCCGTTTTATAGAAAAGTCAATGTCTAAATTAAAATGAAAAATGCCTAAATTAAAATGAAAAATGTCTAAATTGAAATGAAAAATGTCTAAATTGAAATGAAAAATGTCTAAATTGAAATGAAACATGTCTAAATTAAAATTGAAAATGTCTAAATAAAAATGAAATTGTCTAAATTAAAATTAAAAATGTCTAAATATATATTCAAAATTGTCTAATTAAAGGTTAAAAACCAATATATAACAATTACAGAGTCTGTAAATGAATCATTAATTTATTATCATTACAGTTATAAAAAAAATAAGTTCCAAAAATAATCAAATCTTAAAAGTAAATAAGATATCAACCGCACTTCCCCCCTCCCCCTTTTTTTTCCACAGATAAATATGAACATTTTGAAGTAGACACAGCTAAATATATTTTTGTTCTATTTAAATATTGAATTTTATTTAATTCTATTTAATGAATGAATTTGAAAATTAAAACAAGTAGCTATTCAATGGACATATCCATAATATACATATTTTATTAAAATATTTGTGCAAAGACTGTTTCCATGTTCCCATAAATTTTTGTTATCTAATTACTACTCGGATCAAAAATTTTCGACACTTTGCCCAGTTAAATAAAACTTTATTATTCTACCAAATTCAAATTGTTCCCTTCAAAGTAGTCCCCATTGGCCGCGATGCACTTCAGCCACCTTTTTTCTCCAGTCAGCAAAACACCTCTGGTAGTCTGTTTTCTGGATCGCCTTCATGGCCTTCTCGATTCCACTTTGATCTCTTATAGGCTCTGAAATTTCCGACCTTTTAACTTTTTTTTGAGCTTACCAAAAGGAAGAAGTCGCAGGGGGCCAAATCGGGACTGTAGGGGGTTTGGGGGAACACAGAGGTTGAGTGGTCCTGCAGGAACTTTGAGGGCTGTGTGCGCCAGCGCGTTATCGTGGTGGAGGATCCACGACTTGCTCCTCCACAGCTCCGGCCGTTTCTGCCTGATCGCTTCACTCAATAGCCTCAAAACTCCCAGGTAGGAGTCAGCAGTTATTGTAGAGCCTTGTTGTTGAAATCAATAAAGAATGATGCTGCCCTGGTAGTCGAAGAACACCGTCAACATGACCTTGACTTTGCTGGGAGCCTTCCTCGCTTTCTTTGGTCTCTGCTCATTTTTGAAGCGCCACTCCGATGCTGTTGGGTAGTTTCCGAATCAAAGCCATAAATCCATGTTTCACTCCAGTAATGACCCTCTTCAGCAATTCGTGGTTGTCGGTTGTCGCTTCGAGATTGAGACTGGCAGTTTCTTTCAGGGCGTTCTTTTGATCAAAAGTGAAATCTTTGGGAACGAGAAGTGCGTTGAGTCTTCTCACTCCCAAAATGTCCTTCATTATCGATTGAGTCGATCCGAATGATATCCCTGCTTCTTCGGCGACCTCTCTGACAGTTATTCGACGGTCTTCACGCACCAGTTCCAACACCTTGTCCACTTTTCAGACATGGTTGATGTGGACGGTCTCCCGGAACGCTCGTTGTCGGCGGTCTCTTCCCGATCCTCCTTGAAGCGATTGTACCACTCGAAAGTCTTCGGCTCTTGATGGCGGCATCCCGGTAGGCTGTTTGCAACATCCAAAAAATTTCGGCACCCTTGAATCCGTTTTTCACACAGAACTTGATGCAAATTCGTTGATCCTCCATTTTGGTGACTAACGAAAATGAAGCACAGGCAAAATGGCTTCACTTCGAACAGCCGCTGCTCGCGCTGTTGTAGAACGTGATTTTTGAAAATTGGCAGATATCCAAGCCAAGGGTGACGCTTGAGTTTGCCACAAACCGGGCGAAAATATATTGAGTTTTCAGGATTTTATGAGCAAAGTGTCGAAACTTTTTTATCAGAGTAGTATATATGTGTGTGTGTTAACCAAGACGGCCAGTCAGGGTGCGGAGAGTTTCCCAATACCTCTCTGCACCTTGGAAGACCTTTAACAGTTTTCACAGAATAAAGACAGTCGTGGTCGAGGCAGAATGGAAGACTTGGGATTGTCCACACAAAAAATGAAGGGACACAGTTGTACTAGGAACTTCTGTAAACAGATAGAGTCGAGCTAGAAGCAAAAGATGGAGATGGTTAAGAAAAGTTCTTACTGCTATACAGGTGGCATTCTGGAACTTTGAGGACCACTGACTGAATTTATGCAATGTCTCATATTTCTATAATTCAAACCAAGGTTCATCATGAGTGTGCACATTCCTATGTTTAGATAGTGTACTTAAACCATCAAATCCCATCACCTTTGTTACCAAGTGAGGGTAGCAGCAGAGATAAAGAAGTTGCTAATCAGCAATCTATTTTAGTCAACCTCCTTCATACACACCAGCACTAATTTACAGATGATAAACCAATGACCATAGAATTAGAATCTGATTTGTCCTTTGAGACAGTATACCAGAAAGATGAAGAAAGCTAAAACAGATTTTGTGACATTTCAGAAATTCAAATTGTTGCTTATAGTAGTTTTAACCTGCTAATGAATTATCAGTCAGTTAATTATTTTATTCCAACTCCAATTTTATTACTGTTGATTCTGTATTTATTATCCATAGTAATAGAAATCAGGGAAGTTGTATGATGTTTTTTTTTTTTTTTGCTTATCCCTAGTACACGTGGTACAGGCCATGATAATCATGGTGGGTAGTTAGCGACTGCTTTTACTGTAAGCGCACCACATATCTACACATGTGAAAAGCAGTTCGACTTTGCACTTACAAATGCCAGAGCCCCGTTTGGTTACTTGCACTCGCTGGTGGGGTTGGACTTTTGCAAGAATCGGTAGCCATTGGAGCATTTTTTTTTTTTAAACAGAAAAAAGTGCCCAATGCGGGAATCGAACCCGGGTCCTAGTGGTCGAAAACCAAATGGTTTACCCAGCCTTCCACCGACCCCCATGTTTCCTTAAAAAGAGTAACAGTGATCAAGGAGATTCTTGACAGTATGAAACCACCCTAGGGACTCAGATGGAGTATTCCGAGGTAAATGACTGAAGTAGGGTTAATGCAATCAAGAAAAATGTTCCTCTAATAAGTTCTTAGGGTTATGCTTACTTTTTGCATTTTGATATAGGTTGTTTCCAGCTAACTTTTTGTGGACTTGTCTTGTGAAGATGTAGTTTGTATAACAGAATTTCATATTTTAAATAAAAGGAGCTTCAGAACTTTGAGCTCCCCCAATATTGATTAGGGGTGGCATTTTAATCTTAAGTTACAGGAGCATATATCATTTTTTTTTTGCACAGTACTCAGTACTTTGGTCTGAAGATGGTAAAAATGTTGTTACCCAAATATCACACACTATTTATTTATTTGGTCTGTTACCTTGTGTTCATAATCTATAATCCAAATTGTGCCTTATTATTTTTTTATACAAAAATGATATATGTGAGGATGAATTATTATTTGTTTATCCCGCAGCTATAATTTCCAACCAGGTACCAGCCCTGCCAAGATTGTGGTAACTAATATGATGTAGAATCTTTTAAGGAACTGATAATTTATATCATGCTTATTGTAAATATTGACAGACTTCTTCTTTCGTACAGTTTTTTTCTCATTGTTAACATCATATGACTATTCTATTCACGCCTAAAATTATTGTATACTAGCGGATGTACCTGGCTTTGCCGGGGTTTTACCCGAGTAAAGGTTTGTCTAACGAACATTTGTTAAAACAATTCTCTATAAACTTATAAAAAAAAAATAATAGATATATTTTGATAATTTGAAATTCGTAAATTTGAATCTCTCGATAAAGTGAACATTTTTTCCCGGTCCCTTGAAAAATACTCGATAAGTTGAAAAAAAAATCAATATTAATTGGTTCCCTCGGTAATTGGAAGTTAAAGGAATAGTATCTTTGCCTTGGAATTGTATCATTATTCTTGTCTCAAATTGCTGTGTCATCCTGAATTTTGTCTTTCCTAATTTTCTACATTACAAAATCATTGTTTTATCTAGTGAACATTTTTTCCCGGTTGGTATGCTTACAGGACGAAACTACGCAAAAGCTTCTATATAAGTTATTTAATTTTTAGTATTGCATTTATATTTATTCGAATTTTATATTTAAACGATACTCATTATTTCTTTTGATTTTTATATATTGTATATATCGTTTGCACAATTATTTAAACTTTTTAAAATAAAGTACAATACTCAAAATAAAATGTTTCTTATACAATCAAAAATTAGAAAATAAACTTTTAAATCGGTAACCTCAAGGAAATAGCCATTATAAGCACTAATATTTGAATTAGTTTTACTTAATATATTAGCCCTGAAAGACCCAAGGTCATCAGGCGTGGAGCAGACTTCCTGCCTAAGCCTATCTCCGTCGCAATGGTGGCGCTGCTTGCTAGTTAAATCTACAAATCTGCAAATAACTCTAAGGATATTCAAGAAATTCCGAGTAGATATAATGCAACACATAATATTAAAAAATAAATATAGATAATGGTTCATTTCCCGCCTTCCCAACCACCCAGAAGTCTGAAAATTAGTACACTTGCATTGTTAATTGGACTGAGCGAGTATTGTGAGTTTCATTATTCTATATGGTCTGGAAGCATATTAAAATTAAATATACAAAATTTGAAAGGAAATTTGTCCGTTCTTGGCCAACCTGACAACCCAGAAGTCTGAAAATTGGTCAGCTAGCATTGTCATCAGGTTTGAACATGTGTACCAAATTTCATTATTCTAGGTGCCCTATAAGTATATTAAAAATTGATTACAAGATTTGGCGACAGACATCCAGACAGACAGACATGTAGGCAAGTTAAATAAAAGCTTTTAATTTTAAAAAGTCTACCAATCTCAATGAAAATGGTACCATTAGAAAGAGCGTAAAAAGTATACCAAAAAAGCTTATCCATAGAAGGAGAAATCGAAGGAAAATCGCTAAAAATGAACGGTTCGCGAGATATTGGCAAAACAAAATAAATAAAATTAAATATTCTTTTTTGGTCAAAATGGTTCAGCCTACTCCACGCTGACGAGCGCCAAAAGCGCGAAACGCGTTCGTGGATGGCTTTTCTTGATTTATCAAGAAATTGGGTTGGCCAAATATCAGGGAACAGGCTAAATCAATGTTTAGTTGATTTCTGTTCCACCAGATGGCGCTCTGCCTCCTATAAAGCACATGTGCTCCTGGTCAGGATATGCCATTTTTAATATTGATTTCAACACCTGATCTTTTTATCTTTTATTTTTTTCTTTCGTTTTTTAATGTGCTAAGCGTATTTACGCAAGTTTGGCCTTAAATACCCATTTATTGGTTTTTCGGGAAGACATTGGGATCAAAAATTATTTTTTGGTCGCAATGCTTCTGCCTACTCCACGCTGACGAGTGCCAAAAGCGCGGTACGCGTTCGTGGATGGCTTTTCTTGATTTATCAAGAAATTGGGTTGGCCAAATATCAGGGAACAGGCTAAATCAATGTTTAGTTGATTTCTGTTCCACCAGATGGCGCTCTGCCTTCTATAAAGCACATGTGCTCCTGGTCAGGATATGCCATTTTTAATATAAAATTAAATATACAAAATTTGAAAGGAAATTTGTCCGTTCTTGGCCAACCTGACAACCCAGAAGTCTGAAAATTGGTCAGCTAGCATTGTCATCAGGTTTGAACATGTGTTCCAAATTTCATATTTCTAGGTGCCCTATAAGTATATTAAAAATTGATTACAAGATTTGGCGACAGACATCCAGACAGACAGACATGGAGGCAAGTTAAATAAAAGCTTTCAAAAATAGTTTAATTTCTTATACTGCATATTCTTTAGTTTTAGCTCATTTAAAAAAAACTTTTGCTTTTATTCCCAAGTTTAAAAATAATCTTGTCATATTCCATTTATATATATGTGCAAATAATATATCATCATATTAAATTGGCTTTCTTTTAAAGTCCATTAGTGTTACAGTCAAAGAACAGAGAGGATTGATGACTTGTTTTCTAATGTTATGATAATACAAAAATGAATATTTTGTCCTTCACTTTTTAATTTATCATTTAATTAGGTATTAAAAAAGGTTTGAAAAGAGTATTTATTCATTGTTAATTAATTCTCTAAATGCCTATGTGATTCTTTAAAAAGTTTTAAAATAGAATTAGATAACTTTTGAAAATAGAGCAATCCTTAAATGTGTCTTTTTAATTGATGAATTAGATATATATCTAGTTGCTATAGTAGGAATAATGCAAATATATAACATATTGTGTGTGAAATCATAGTAGTATACATTTAAAGTTATTTTCAAAACGATTTAAAGTTATATAAAATGCAATAAATATTTATAATTGCTTATTGATCCTGAAAAATATTATACGAAGTGTCAGAAATAAAATTATTCAAATTTTAATATATTTTTCTCATTTTGCTGACTTTTAGAGAAATAATTTTTGATCTGCTTTGTTAAGGGTTAAACTTGTTTTATGCTCTGTAAATATTTCAACAAAATGTGCCGTGCTTTTAATATTTTAAAATCGAGAATCACATATACAACGTACCTGTAATTGTGTTCTGTTAATGATTTAAAAAAAAATTGTCGTTACTTTTAAAAAGCACACTTACAGCAAAAATTATAGAAATTTCAAAGAAGCGTTACTAAACAACAACAATAAAATCCAGGACATTTTTCGTTTTTTTTTTTTTTTTTTCACAAATTTTGATAAACACTCAACGAAAATTTATATTATTGTATAAATAATCTTAATAATGATATTTTTAAAAATATCTTTAAAAATAAAAATTGTCAATTATTTGTTCTGAATAAATATGAATAAATATTTAATCTAATATAGGTTTTGCAATTTTAAGGCAATATTTTACGCTTTAATAATAACATTTTTATTTTTAAAAGATATTTTTCAATTTAAAAATATTTTACGATATTACTTTATGAATATTTTATTATTTTTATAGAACTACTTTTTTTCTTAATTAAAGTTGATTTTTTAAAGCATTTTTTTATCCTTTTAATCAAGCTTTAGAAATAAAGCATTTGAAATTTTCTCAAGAAAGTTTACTGCTTAATATATACATGGCGTCAAATTTCACCTATTTTTCTGCTACAAGCAGCTTCCCAGCTTTAATCCTAGCTGTTTTCATAAATATTGTTTTCAACATTTTTTTTAGTTGAATGAAAACACCACAAGAGTTAGCATTTTGGTTTAGTTATTTCTCCATCGCTTTTATGATGAGATCAAGACACACTGAAAGTCTTCAAATTGTTGGGTTCCCGTTACGCACTATCGACATATGTCCCTACATCATCACAAGGCCTCTCCCATATGTAGAACATATAGTATTGCCAAAATAACAAAGTCTAAAGAGGGAAACAGCCACGGCACTAGTGTACAATTTCATCAGACAACCCATGAAATCATTATTAAATTAGACAATCTATAAAAGACTCCTTCTGGAGATTCAGCAACCCACTGAAGACGTTGGGAACTATTTCAGAGAGGGAAATTATAGCAATAGATCTCTATTATCTCTACAGATCAATTGTAAATAGATTCATACACAAAAGATATAGTGAGGAAAGTTTAGGACAGATGTGTAAAGAGATTGTGCAGAGTATTAGGCTCATAGAATGTTGAGCTCTGGAAACCAAAAGGAATAATACTCTGCTAGTGATCTCTTTTGACTTGTATATGACAGATATAATATAATAGGAAATAAACTAATGCTTAGTTAATCTTGCTTCGTCTTGGATAACAACACATGGTGGCAGCGGTAAACTGAATTCATAAAGAAGGTCGTTGTTCGAAGAAAATTTGAAATTCTTCGACATCAAGCAAGCTTAGAAGCGGTAAACTGAATTCATAAAGAAGGTCGTTGTTCGAAGAAAATTTGAAATTCGACATCAAGCAAGCTTAGAAGCGGTCAACTGAATTCATAAAGAAGGTCGTTGTTCAAATTCGACATCAAGCAAGCTTAGAAGCAATAAACTGAATTCATAAAAAAAGTCGTTGTTCGAAGAAAATTTGAAACTTGACATCAAGCAAACTTTTTGGTAAGTTATATTATATTATAAATAAGTCTTTATAATGTCCCAAAATTATAATTGTGTAGCCCCAGAACCTTTTAATTTTTCAAATCCAGGTGATTGGCCAAAATGGATTAGGAGATTTGAACGTTTTAGGCAGGCAAGCGGGTTAATTAATAATCCAGAAAATGAGCAAGTTAATATGCTCGTGTACTGCATGGGTGATAATGCTGATGACATTTTGTTGTCATGTAAAATAGCAAGTGACCAATTAGAAAATTATGATAAAGTTATTGAATGCTTTGAGAGTCACTTTATTCCAAGACGTAATATAATTTATGAAAGGGCAAGATTTAATCAAAGATGTCAGCAGGAAGGGGAAAAGGTGAATGAATTTATCACAGCACTCCATAGCCTAGCTGAGCACTGCAATTTTGAGATGTTACATGATGAGTTGATTAGGGATAGGATAGTTGTTGGAGTAAGGGATAGAGCATTATCTGAAAGAATGCAACTTGATACAGACTTGACCTTAGTAAAAGCCACACTAATGGCAAAGCAATTAGAAAGTGTCAAAGAACAGCAGTCTAGCCTTTACCAACAAGATTCTGTAGATCAAATAAAGAAAATGCCTAATCATATAAAAGAAACAAAAAGGCACGAACCAAAAATAAGACAATTCAAATCAAACCAGTTGGGAGGGTCATCACATGGATGCACCAGGTGTGGCAATTCAAATAATCATGATTGGAAAAATTGTCCAGCTATGAACTCGTATTGTAATAAATGCATGAAAATGGGCCATTATGCCAAAGTATGTAGATCAGAAGCTATAAATGAAATAAAATCAGAGAAAGCTTTTCTGGGATCTGTAGAAGATAATTCTAAGAAATGGATAGTACCAATTAAGGTAAATAATAGACAAGTTAATTTTAAAATTGACACCGGAGCTGATGTCAACGTGCTCCTACAATATTATTATCAAAATTTCCAAAGAATAAAACTGGAAAAATCTGATAAAGTATTACAAGGTCCAAATGGAATACCCTTGGAAACAGTGGGAATGATCCACGTAAAACTTCAAAATAAAGGCCAGCACTTAAACTCGAAAATATACATTGTTGATAAACTAAAGCAGCCACTTCTCTCTGGGGAGACAAGTGAAAAATTAACATTGTGAGAATGATTCAGCAATTATCATCAAATTTTTTAAATCCAAAACGAGAGTTTCCAAAAATATTTAATGGTTTAGGACATGCTAAAATAAATTACAAAATATCCCTACAACCAGATGCGAAACCATATGCTTTTTGCACCCCTAGGAGAGTTCCAATTCCCTTGATGAAACAGGTAAAGGAACAACTTGAAGAGATGACCAGGCTAGGAGTCATTGAATCAGTAGAAGAGCCGACTGAGTGGTGTGCGGGAATGGTTGCAGTATCGAAACCAGGAGGAAAAATAAGAATTTGTGTTGATTTAACGAAGCTAAATCAGTATATAAGAAGTGAAAATTATCCGCTACCTGCGACAGAGCATATCCTGGGACAGCTGGGAAATGCTTGCTATTTTTCCAAGCTAGATGCAAATTCTGGATTTTGGCAGTTTGGGTTAGCTAAAGAATCCCAAAAACTAACCACCTTTATAACGCCATTCGGCAGGTTCTTTTTCAAAAGATCCCATTTGGAATAACGTCGGCACCAGAAATCTTTCAAAGATAGATGACTCAGCTTCTGGGCAATATAGAAGGGGTTGTATGCTTCTGTAGAGGCCACTTCTGGGGCCTCCACAAAGTCACCCACAGAATCAAAGAAAAGCCGGTGGACAATGAAGCAGTCTTCGAGAATTCTTCTCTGTAAAAAAAACCAGCCCATCTCTTCACCTCCTTTTTTATTTCTAGTTTTTTTTTTAAATAACATAGTACTATAATAAATTTTCCTTTTATTTTAAATAAGCAGTTATTTTTGGGCTTTCTATTTTTTAATTAATATTTTTAAATTAATATTTAGAAAGATAATTTTTTTAATTATAATTTTATTTTTTTTAAATGTCTTTCTTATCACAGATAAAGATTTATTTTTAATTTTTTTAATTTTTGTTTGGTCACCCTGGGAGGAAAAAGTTAGTGGCAAGCAAGTTTTTGGGGGGAGCTGGTCGGTAATAGATAAGATAGTAGAGGGGAAGCCCGTTAAAATGTAGTTCTAAGAATTATTGGGGAGGGGTCTCCAGCCTTCCAACAAAAGAAGCACTAAAGTTAAGTATTTTATTTTTTTTAATGATTTTTTTTCAAACAGGTATATATATATGTAAACTTTCCCACTCAATCGTCATTGCATATTTATTTATTTTTTTTCTTATCTTTGTGTTTTTCTTTTGGTCAAAAGAGATAAATAAATATATAATGTAAATTTAACCAGAGTTTATGTCCTTCCTTTTTAACCCCAGTGCGTGCAGGATACACGCAAACTATATATCTTTTTATAGCAGGATGTGTTATTTTTGTGAACTCCCTGAGAAAGAAAGAGGCTCATGGATATCAGACATAGCGTCAGATATTCCCCTCTTCAATGACGCCTTCAACGTGGGACGATCAATTCCATTATGGCCACGAAAAGTTCACGGTAAAAACAACACCCTGCTGTTTAAAAACATGTAACCTGTAAAATCCTGTCTAAAGCATAAAACTAATAGATAAATGTGTGCAAGTTGGAGGCTACGGAAAATCCAGTAAAGAATGGGAAAGTCCACGAGGCGGCCAACCACGTGGAGAACGGATCCCGCCATTTTCCTTTTAAGGTAAGATTTGATACATTTGTGGTAGTGCCATTTTTTTTAATATTAGATAAACGAGCCATATTTTTTTTTAATTAAGCCAAATAATATGCTAGAAGGCCGCAGTTGTCCACTTACATTTTAGTTTTAAAATTTACAGTAATGCTAAATTTATATTTAAAACTATTTGTACTATGCGTAAAAAAAAGATTTTCGCATAAAAATAGAACGTCGTTTTTAGCCTATTGTGTAACATCATATTATATTTTTTTAAATTAATACAATTGAACATTGGAAATCATTGGGATTAGGCGTTCGACGTCAAATTTTACATATAGCAATTATAAGTAGTGGCTTAAAAATATGTACAGTCAGCACTTTCGCCTCTAAATGTACATCCTGCAGAATCTATTAAACTTGATGTATTGGTCTTTATTGCAAGCAGCTTATTTGTATCGGTCAGGTAAAGTTGGTTTTCTTCCCTTGGATCAGAAGTTAATGGACATTTTATCAGAAGGTGTTCAGGGGTTTGTTGTTAGTTTCCACAAGTACATGCAAGTGAACCAATTTTGCCAATTCTAAACAAATATGTGTCGAGGTCACCATGTGTCCAGTATAAATTTTTTTTAACGTTATAGAAGTTGGGTTATAACTTAAAACACTGCATCATTTTGTAATCTATCTTTTAAATCATATATTGTCAACACCAGTAATTTTTTTAGCAAGGTACACCAGTTTAGAGTATTTGAAATCTCAATTTTTTTGTGTTTATTAGTTATCAATCTTAAAAAAAAAAAAAAAAAAAAAATTCCGTTATACTAGCTGGTAGATAGAAAATTACAAGGAAATTTTTTTAGCGGGGAAAAAATGCAAAGAATCTGAGAAACCATGGGAAAGCAAATAAAGATATCAATCAATGTCAAATTCTAGACTTCCTCCCCCGCAAGTTTGATTGACAAGTCGGCGAGACACTAAGGGTTTCAAGAGAACCGCTTTTGCCGTCTACAAGGAAATTTTTAACAAAGACAGTCTAGACCAAGAGTTTGGTGGGAAAGGTACGTTTTTTTTGAAAGGCTTAGCACTATGCCTGCCACATATTTCTTCCACTTCTTTTATTTATCTATTCATTTTAATTTAGTATAATATTCTAATAATATGCCATATATATTTAAAAACAAATTTTTAAGACAAGATATTATTTATGGATGCCAGTATGGCCAATTTTATGGTAAAAAGCCATCGCAACGCAATTCTCTTGTGTAAAATGTTTTATTACCATTTAGATCACAGTTATGTACAATAATTTATTTTCTCCATTATTTATTATAATTTACTTTTAGTTTTTTTTTTTGGTTACTTTAATTTATGCGATCAATATGTTCAATTTTAGTTCTAGATAAAAACGTGTCCCAATTTTTTTTTTTAACAGTGTAGATGATCTCTTAAACTGGTCTTGTATTTTTTTAAATCTTTTTATGCATGGGAATCTTAAACTGGTATTGTAATTTTCCTTCATTGTCAAGCATAGTAGCGAGTACGCAAAATAGTGTTTTTATGATCCTGTAGGACGGTATATTCTTATTTGTAAGCCCTCGTGGAGAAAAAAAAGGCTTAAGATATAGTAGTAAATATTGATGGAAAGGTACGTTTTACGCGAAGCTACGGCCTTTAAGACCATGGTCTGGCTCTATGCCTACCACATATTTCACCCATTTCCTTATTTAACTATTTATTTTAGACTTGATATAATATTCCAATAGTATAATATGCCAAAATATATTTTTAAAACATCTGTTAAGTCATTATGACAAGATACTTTGTTGGATTCCAGTATGGTTAGTTTATCGGAGCGCAAATCCTTGTTTAAAATAAATGTCTTATTGCCATTTTAGATTAAAGTTATGTATAGTGATTAATTTTTTTTTCGCATCATGTTAAATATTTTAAGTACCTTAGTTTATGCAAGAAATATGCTTTTCCAATTATACAGTTTTAGATAAGACATGTTCTACAATAATTTTTAATTTTATAGCATAGATGACCTTAAACTGGTCTTGTAATTTTATTTTGCATGGACATACCATCTTGTGCAGATAGTAATCTGTAATTCTGTAGAATTGTATATTCTCATTTGTAACTCCTCGTGGAGGGAAATGCGTGACAACAGTATAGCGTTTATTGACAGAAAAACATCGTTTGTATGGATTATTAGCCTTTTTTTTTTCCAGTCACCTTCGATTATATTTTTTGCATGTGTCACGCACATTACAAATAGTACGGCATATAGTTTTATCTCTCCCATTTATAGGTGCATTTATATTTTATTATTTAGTTATCATCATATTCAATCTAGTAGCGATTTTTTAGTGAAATTGTTGTTTCTTTTCTTTAGCTCCAGCCAAAGATCAAATTAATTTTATATATAACCTGTGTCCTTTGGAAATTAGTGACTCTATTTCGGAATACGAACTTAGCAGTTTACCAGATATTTGGTTTTGATAACCTTAGATAAACAGAGATAGAGTATTGCACCTCGTGTGTGTTTGCACTTGACTGGATTTGATAAGCCTTTCCAGAAAACCTTATCTTCAGATTGTATGGCAGCAGAAGCCAATAACAAAAGAAACTTATAGCATCATAGCAGATATAAAAACTCGTTTCGACATCGGCTTTCGTAGTTTTATGAAATGTGACGTTAGGCATTGGTAACCAGTAGCAAAGACCACATTTCTGGGAGGTCGGGAGTAGGCCTTGAAGATTTAGGAGGGTATCTTGCCTAGACTTAAACTATGGATGTTGGAGAATGTAATTTTGCCTACAAATTTGTATATTAAATAGGATTTAAAGATGCTCATGAAGGTGGACGTGAGTGAAGAACGACAAAAAAACATAATATCCCGATGGACGCCACCGAGCGTAAAAAAAAAAAAAAAAAAAACCACGTGGCATGAACCAGTTGAAGAATGGGTCATTGTGGTAGTATGTGAAGAAATCATCTGAAATATATGCATCATTTATAAAATATAGATTTAATATATATATATCCATCTGCAGGCTGATGCACCATTTCGCTCAGAGTTTCCAAGATTGATTAATCGACATGCCGAGTTAATCTACGCAAGATGTAGTTATGCCAAGCCCGCACCTGTTCAGATGTGTCTAGGCTCGGTTCACCTCTGTCATACCACGAGAAAACACTGCGACAGCCATGTTGTAACGAGATAAACCTTTAGTACCATAACGATATATATATATTTTAGCATGCAATTCTGCAATTTAGTGAGACTTCAATAGGAAAGTGTGCTGTATCAAACCAGGTCAAGTCAAAATACACATAATACCATCAAACGTGTAATAGAAATTAGCCTGCAATTGATAGTAAAAATTTTGAACTACCGCGTAGTAAGCAAACGTAGTCCCTAGCAGAACAAATAGGTCGAAATAATATAATGATGTCTAATCTATTTTATTTTTAGTTAAAAGAAGGTCCAGGCTGGACTAAAGAAAAGAACAATATAGTAGACCCTGATATAAGTAAAGTAAAATGCGTGTAAAACAAACCCTTTCCATAGATAGGCACTCTATGTAAATTAAGAAAGCTGTATAAGAAACAGTCATTTCATAAAAAATTTTAATATGTATTAAATGGGAAAGATAAAATCGAGCAGAATTTTTTTTTTGTAGAATTTTTTTTTCATGAAACTTTAAATTTTGAATTTTTTAAGTGTAGTGTGCATTTGTAAGTGTAGACTTTGTGATGTGAGCGGTGGCCATAGTCACTGACGTGATGTAGTGCGAAGAGAGTGCATGTATAGAAAGCGTAAATTCGTAAAACTTTAATATGTATCAGCAGAGACCAAATTAAGCAGAACTCTTCTTTTATAGAATTTTTTTTTTCATTAAACCTTAAGTTTTGAAATTCCATGTTAAAATTTTTAAATTTCTCTCTCAATGCATATTGTAAGTATAGACAATCAGTCTTGTTAATATTTGGCAATTAGGTGGGTCCAATTTAGCACAAATATTCAAGTTTAGGGTAATTTTTTTATTAAGATTAGATTTGAGAGACCAAATAGAATAAGGTATTATTTGATCAAGGAGCTAATACTTAATACTTCAGTATGGTGCATACTTTACAGTAGGATCGGTGGCGCAAGTAGCTAAATAGATGTACAGGTATAGCTGGGCGACATCAAGTTTACTCCAGAGTCACATAACAACTCCAGAGAAGGATGTACTGCCGAGGTCGGAGTAATGTTTGGCGGCGAGCTGTTTGTGCTCTTAGTGACGTCCAAGGTTGAGTATACGGGAGCCATCGTATGACGCTCAATAATCCCTTGAATTGAGATTAAGTAGACATAGAAAATCAGAAGCCAGGTAGTTTAGAGCAGTGGTGCAGCAGAGTGTAGGTTTCCACATTAGTACAGATATCGGTTGGGTATATACAGACGCCCTTTAATTCCATATCCTAGAACTATTGCGTGTTGCCTACAGTCAACAGGCAGAATAAAGTTGTTGACTAGTGGTGTAGAGTGGTTGCTGTGACTGGAGCGTGTTTGAGGAGAGAAGGTCAACAATAGGATCTTATCAGTGGAGGAAGCGCCTCCAATTGTTTGTCGCCTTCATGAGTTGAATGTCCTATTCTTTGTCGCTCTAATTAGTAAATTGTCCTATTAAATTATCTTTGCAGTGGTACTAGGTGTTGAGGCAAAGACAATTTAGGGACTTTTGATATTTACAATTATTTTAAGGTTAGATTAGCTTACAGTTGAGACTGATATTGTGATGTAATTGTACATATTCAGATGTAAATATGTAAATATGGTTTTGCATATAGACAGCACGAGTTAGGATATATATGGAGATAATTGGAAGCTGTCGGTTAGTTAGTAAGTTCCGTTCTTAAATAAAGAAGTGTTCACCATCGTAGCCCGATCCCTTGTAGAGAAATAAAACATGGTGGCAGCGTAAAAGCGGTAAAAAGGTAAAAGCGTAAAAGCAATTTTCAAAATTATAAAGTTGAAATATAAGAATTTTTTTTTTTAAGAAAAGGGAAAAAAATGGCTGATTATAGGCAAGTTGCTGCGGCAAGCAAAGCGAAAGCTGTACCTGTTGAAATTGTGGATCCATCAACAAAGGATTATCTACAGAGCGGTGAAAAGGCTAAATTATCCCGTTGGATGCCCATCGATTCTCTGTGCTTAGAAGACTTCAAGGAATCCGAAGACGACGATGGAAAGTACAGTTCATCGGCATATATGGAATGGCCAGAAATCTTGAAGAAAGAAGTCTTAAGACCCGAAGCTTTAGAAAAGGCAGTCAATCTGGAAGATTCTGAGAAGGCGGCAGAAAGTCAACTCTCCAAAGAGCATTTAGAGAAATCGAACAAACAAGGCTCATGCATAAAAGCTGAATCACATGCTCAAAGGGAAGCTGAAAATTCTAGCAAGGAGTTGGCCGAAGGATCTGACGGAAATATTCAAGTTAACAAGCAGTACGTGTATACACCAGACTATTCTGATATTATACTAAGGCCTTGTACAGATCAGGAAACTATCGAAGAAATGCCTGAAATTATTGAAATGGAAAACCAAGTGGAGCTCGATCTAACTTATTTAGAAAGCTGTTTAGAATTAAGCACGGTTAAAATTCTATTTACTTTTCGATCTATTTTGGAAGATAAGTGTGATAAAATTGAATTAAAAGGACGTGGCCGTTTAAGTAATTGTTACAAAATCTCTGATACGGAGGTATGCAAATTTGTAATGGTGGCTAAAAATGATGCAAATAAGTATGCATCCTATTTGTGTGCAGCATATAGCTCAGAAGGATTTAAATTTGATGACGTTTCAAAAGGAATTCTTGAAATACTCAATATTGAAGTAGGAAAGGTGAAATACAAGGATACGAAATATTGTAGAAAATGCAAGTTAAACAAGGAAGAGAATGGTTTGCCATGTCACAGGCTATGTAAGACCTGCTGGATCGGTCATGTGAGTGAACATCTTTCTTCTGAGAAACTTGAAGATCCTATAACGTGTCCAAATGAAGAATGCAAAGAAACTTTGAATTCTGAAAAAAGAAAATTGTACAAAAGTGAACATTGTACAAAAGTAAAATTGTACAAAAGTGAAAATTGTACAAAAGTGAAAATTGTACAAAAGTGAAAATTGTACAAAAGTAAAATTGTACAAAAGTAAAATTGTACAAAAGTAAAATTGTACAAAAGGAAAATTGTACAAAAGGAAAATTGTAC
>CP092877.1:89731666-89999531 GCA_030710605.1 Cordylochernes scorpioides | reverse complement strand
TAAAATTAAAAATGTTATATTAAAGTGTAAAATTTTGCTTTAAAATTGCAAAACCTTTTTCAGATTAAATATTGATTCATATTTATTCAGAACGAATTATTGACAATTTTCATTTTTATTTTTAAAGATATTTTTTTAAATATCATTATTAAGATTATTTCTATGTGGAGACTTCAATGCGAGATCTCCGCTATGTTATGATTTTAAAGACTAATTATAACGGCCATAGATTATTTCCCATTATCGATGTTACTAATCTAATTATACACAATGATAAAACACTAACCTGCAGGAATGCCAGTGTAATTGATTTGACAAATAAAAAAGCTCTTACAACTATAATCAAACGGTTTACACAACAAATATCCCAAATATCTGTTCACGTTGCGATACTATTTGATGTATATATGACTGAACAATTTTCAACCACAACCCTATATACAACTTGGAAATTTAATGAGAAAAAAGCAGATTGGCCAAGATTTACACAGAATATGAATGACGCTGACAAGAAAAAGATTGAAAGCTTATCGGTTAATATATCCACACCAGAAAAAGTTGATCAAATAATAAAAGAACCTTCGGAGATTCTAATTGAATCTGCCTATTCCACACTGAAACTAAAATATAATGTAACTCCAAAATGTGGTGCAGTTAATTGGTGGAATACAGAACTGAGATTTTAAAAACCTACTTTCACAATGTAGGAAATCTTTATTACCAAACTGGAATCCTTTAGAATATTTATTAGAGTTATTTGAAAGAACAAGAAATGAATATTTACGAGAGATTAAAAAGGCCAAAAGAATATCGTGAAGGACCTTTCTAAAAGAAAATAATTCTACCAATCCTTATGGGAATTTATACAAAATATAAAAAAAATTGAGAGGTAACTCAAATCAACAACTACAAATATTAGAAACAAACACATATCTAGAACAACAACAGAAAACTGAGGAATTAATTGCGGCTCTATTTCCTGATGACAACCCAGGTGAAGATAAGAATACACATACAAATATAAGGAAATATGCATTAAGACTTTCAAACACAACAGAACCAATAATCACAATCAATGAAGTAAATGCTATTATTGAAAAATTGCATCCGAAGAAATCTCCAGTAATAGATAACAATTCTAATAAAATGATATTACACGCAAAACAATTCGCGGTACCACTATTAACTAAAATCTACCAGGAGTGTCTGGATATGAGTTACTCTCCTGATGAATGGAAAAGAGCAGAGGCCTTGATCATTCCAAAGCTTGGTAAATCGATTATATAGATTGTGTCAGCTATCGACCTCTATATCTAAATTCAAATCTTTCAAAAATTTTTGAAAGAATAATAAACAACAAAATCATCAAATTCTACGAGGAAATGAAATTATTCAGTAATCGTCAACATGGCTTCACAAAATCTCGATCAACCATAACTGCATTAACTGAAATAATTCACACTGCATTAGAACACAGGGCAAAGGAGTATACTGCTATAATTGCAATAGATATTAGTGGAGCTTTTGACAATACCTGGTGGCCAATGGTGATAAAAAGACTCGATGAGGATAATATACCAGCATCAATAATAAAACTCATGAAATCCTACTTCACTAACCGGAAGCTAAGATTTAGGTATGTTAGCTCAGCTCCTGGTCTGACGAAATATAAATCTACTGTACTTGTAATTTCAAACGATGTATGTCTTATTCTGATACATTTCAAAAAGATTTCTAATAATATTGAAAATCGGAGAAAATGATAAAAATCTCAATGGCAAACACACAAAAACACAAAAAACATCATAAGACTAATGGACTTATAAACGCTTAAAAATCTGTAGTTATAAAGGTTCCATACCAAACCAATAATAGAATGCTACTAGATGAATTAAACAAATCAGAAGATTTGAAATTGATCAATAAAAATTACATATCGTAAGAGATCAAATTATAATATTCAAGGGGTATCTTAAAAAGAAGATTAAACACACGAACTTCGTTCAACTCATATGTAGAATGAATTCTGTTCTGAAAAAATTGAAAATGATATAAAGTTCAATCTACAATGAGATCTAACTCTATATCACAATGTAGTATATAAAATAACCCTTAGAATTTATTAAACAAAAAAAAGGTAATAATGTGGCATTTGACTTTTAATCCAAAGTGTCATATACTCAGCATATGAGAATCTAAAAAAAATAATATTGGGACTAGCTAAACTACCACATTTACACTTTGTGGTTCCTATTGTAAAGTTACCACTTATGAATGTAGAAACATCGAGATATGCATGTATAAGTATATTTATATTTATTTATTTAATAAGTGTCAGAGAATAAAGATATGGACTATCTAAATTGTTAATCCTATTTAAAATTTCTACATACGTATACATATTGTCGCGCGTGATCTCTCCGGTTTCTTCCGCCGCGGAGTAGCTCCTCCCTGTAATGGTTAAAGAAGTTGAAAACTCCAGAAATTAACTTGGACGAGTTTTGCAAGCCTTGTAAAAGAGAGATGTTTATTGTAACTGCTAGTAGCACGCTCTCCTCTAGCCACGAGCTCTTCTTTTAACACTACCTCCCCCTTAACCAAGATCGTCCCGATCAGGTCCAATTAGTCCTATCTCCTTGGTAGCAAGCCAGTCTTCCCAAATGCACCACCTTGGCCTTTGATTTAGAACTTCGCTGGATACAGTAGACCAAATCATTGATCCTTTTGATGATCTTGTAGGGCCCTTCCCAAACTGGCATCAACTTTGGCGAAAGTCCTTTTTTTCTTTTTGGATCAAACAGCCATACCAAATCATTTTGTCTAAATCCATCGTGGTTCTCCCTTTGGTCATAGCGAGTCTTCATCCGGCCGTGCGAATCTTGGCCCTAACCAATTCGTGAGTCTCCAACAGAATACTCCTCAGATTGTTTACATAATCAGTTACCTCTGCCGGCGGCTCCCCAGAACTGCCAAACTCCAAATCACATGGAAGTCGTAATTCTCTTCCAAACATTATCTTGGCCAGTGTCTGCCCAGTTGTCTCGTGAATGGCGGCTCAGTACGCCATAAGAAATGGCGGCAGTCTTACGTCCCAATCCCTTTGGTGCTGCTCCACAACTTTAGACAAATGTTCCTCCATCGTTTTATTGAACCTTTCAACCATTCCATCAGATTGGGGCTGAAGGGGAGTAGTTCTTGTCTTCCGAATTCCCAACAGCCTACACAATTCTTGGAACACCCCTGCCTCGAAGTTTCTTCCTTGATCCGAATGCAATTCCAGTGGCACTCCAAACCGACAAATCAGGTTGTCCATTAGAAATTTCGCAACCGTCGTAGCCTCCTGATTCGGGATTGCGTAGGCTTCAGGCCACTTAGTGAAATAATCCATGACGACCAAGATATATTTGTTGCCGCCTTCTGTGACTGGGAATGGACCGGCCACATCGATCGCGATTCTCTCAAATGGTACGCCCATATTGTATTCCCTCATCACTCCTCTGGATCTAGTTTTTGGTCCTTTGCTTGCGGCACACCTGTCGCATTCTTTGCACCACCTTTCCACATCCGGGTGGAATCGTGTATTTCCCGTGACCCCATCGTGTATTTCCCGTAGGACATTGGGAACCTGGACCTTAGGAACTACTAGCTGCATGGTTTTACTCCTTCCATCGGCACTTTCCCAAATTCTTTTCAGCAGTCCGTTATCTATACTGAGGGAGTCCCATTGTGACCACAAGGTCTTCAATTCGGGGCTCTTGTCGGATATCACTTCCCAGCTTGGTCGTTCATTCCCCCTTTCTTTCCATTCCAAGATTGGGCCGATGTTGGGATCCCGTTGCTGGATAGTCCAACAACTTTCAGCAGTCCAATCGTTACTCGGCACCATAGTTGTCCTCCTTGAGGTTACTTCATGTTCATCAATTCTCTCACAATGCTTGCAGTCGCCACAAGTTCTTCTGGAGAGAGCATCTGCATTCTTATGTTTTCTTCCAGGCCGGTGTTTGATATGAAAATGGTATTGCTGCAATTTTTCCAGCCACCTCGCCACTTGGCCCTCAGGATTCTTCATCCGCAACAGCTACGTGAGGGCGGCATGATCTGTCCTGATCAGGAAGTTCTGCCCATAAAGATATTTATGGAAATGCTCCACTGCTTTTACAATAGCCAAAAGTTCCTTCCGTGTGGCACAGTAATTCCGTTCCGCTTTAGTCAGTACCCTACTAAAGAATTCAATAACCCGTTCATCCTCATCCTGAACCTGGGATAACACAGCTCCGATACCAAGGTTACTGGCGTTCGTATCTAAAATGAAATTTGTTCCCGGCTGAGGATACGCCAAAATTGGACTGGAACAAGGGCTTCTTTTTAGAGCTCGGAATGCTTTTTCACATTTTTCATTCCAATGAAATGATGCCCTGGCCTCTGTTAATCGATGCAGCGGGGCAGCAATATCGGCATATCCCTTCACGAAACGTCGATAGTACGTACACAGCCCATGGAAGCTCCGTAATTCATGTTTATCTCTTGGTTCGGGCCAATTTTTGATGGCGAAGATCTTGTCGTCACTGGTCCTGATTCCCTCAGTGGACACTATATGACCCAGGAACTTTACACTCTTCTGAAATAGTTGACATTTCTTTGGATTCAATGCCAAGTTGTTTGCCTTAAATCAATCGAAGACCTCTTGCAAATTCCGAAGTTTTTCCTCGAAAGTCCTGCCCATGACCATTACATCGTTAAGTTAAACCAAACAGGTCTTCCAGGTCAAACCTTTAAGTACGAGCTCTATCAATCTTTCGAAAGTGGCCGGCGCATTACATAAGCCAAAAGGCATCACCGTGAATTGATCGAGCCCGCTGCCTGTACTGAACGCCATCTTTTCTTTGTCCTCTGGATGCATGCCAACCTGCCAGTACCCACTCTTGAGATCTAGAGTAGAGAACCACGACGACCCTGCTAGTGTTGTTAGAGTGTCATCGATCCGCGGCAAGGGGTAGCTGTCCTTCTTGGTTATGCCGTTTAGCCGCCTATAGTCTACACAAAATCTTGTAGTACCGTCCTTCTTTGTCACCAGAACCAGGGGCGAAGACCAAGGGCTGTTGGATTCCTCGATTTTTCCGTCCCGTTTCATTTTCCTTAATAATCCAGTCACTTATTTTTGTTTCGTCATAGGCAGCCGTCTAGGTGGTTGCCGGATAGGCCGAGCATCGCCAGTATTTATCCGGTGCCGGACCAGATCTGTCCTCCCCAAGTTTCCATCTTCAGACGAAAATACATCCTGGTTCTTCTTGAGAAACGCCCGAGCATTCCGAGCCTCTTCTTCCGACAGATCCTTCAAGTCCAGTTCCAACTTCGTCTGCCTTATTATTTTGTGTTGACCATCTTCTTTCGTAGAAATTCTTGAAATGGGTGTACAAGTCGCCAAGAGGTCTCTTTTTCTGATGCAAACTCCACTAAAAAAACGTTGGCCACTCTAACGGGGACTTTCCCGTGAATAGTATTGACGAGTGTTCTGGCCACCAAGAGATATTTCGCCGAGTTATCAGTTGGTTCCGCTAATCCAATGCAACATCCCAAAGGCTCCTCCGGGACAGCCCTGACTACCCCCTCGCTGTTTCCATTAATGTGCTTATCCTCACAGGCAAACAGTCGGACTCCTTCATCATTTTTGACCCTTTTTTGACAGCACAAAGCTTTCGCTGCCCAATGTCAAAATTCCTTGCGTTGGATCGAACGTAAAATCTTGTCTCCTGAGGATATCCATTCCAAGAATGAACTCGTCATCAATCTCCGCCACCAGCACTCAATGATTAAATCAAATTCCTCCGAGGCAGATCTCCACGTCCAGTCTTCCCAAGATTGGCAATGTGTCTCCTGTGACTGTTTTCAGCATCATGCCATGCCGCAACGGAGTTGGCGCGCTCCTTATCGCATTCTTTATTATGAGGGAAACCATTGCCCCAGTGTCGACAGTGGCCTTCATCCTTATTGAGTTTACAAATATTTCTATCATCAGAGTGTCCTAGGTCCTTTTTATTTCACGGATAGACACAATATTGTGGGGCGGGTTCACCTCAGCCAACGGTTTCCCCATAACGTTGGCAGAATCTAGTTTTCCGGCTGTCTCTGGTCGGGCAGTCTGACGGTGCACTGCCTCTTTAGATGACCATGTGGTCCACAGCGGAAACAGGGCCCAGACGATCGTCTGCCAGGCCTGCTAGTCTCTTCTAGCCATTCTATTATCTTCATTATCTCCTAAATGGCGTCCGATTCCCCACCGCCTCCAGTGGTGCCTTGCTCCGCAATTAATTCTGCACCACGGACTTGTGGGTACCCCGATTCACTCACTCGGTAGGCCGCCTCCACCTCCAGGGCGCGAACCAGCGCCTCTCTTGATTTATCGAAAGAAGCAAGTCGTAACACTCTCTGGACTTCTACGTCTCGAATACCATCGATAAACATCTAGGCAGCCCATTGGTCAAGGAAATCAATGGGAGCACCAGGTAGCCCAGATGACAGAGCCTCTTGACATCAGCTTCAAACCCCTGCAAACTTTCCCAGACTTTTTGTCTTCTTAGCTTAAGTTGAGCTTGGTATACTTGCCTTAGATGTTGTTCTCCATATCTCAACTCAAGTTCTCCCATCAACATCGCATAACTCTGTTGATCTGCACGCTGAACCGCCTGAAGCAGATCTAAGGCCGGTCCCCGAAGAGCCATAATCAAATTTGTCACTTTTTCGGTTTCTCCCCAGCCATTGTTGAGAGTCACTGCTTCCAATTGTCGCCTAAAGCCTTCGAGGGAAGTTTGTCCGTCAAAGGTAGGCGGAAGTATGTTGCGGCCTGTAGGGGAGATCACAGCACCCTCTAGACTCTTCATGCGCGCCAGCTCGATCTCCAGCCTCTTGCACTCTGTCCGGACTTCACCAATATCAATATTATTCTCTAAGGCTGCCTGGACCCCCCCCCCCCCCGATCTCACTCTGGAACCTAATCTCGAAATTTGTCACATTCTGGTGGAACTCTTCCCTCTCCTGCTGTCGAAAAAGCCTTTCTTCCTCTTTCTCTTTTTCTTTAAGAACTCTTCTTTTTTCTTTAAGAAGCTTTTCTTTCTCTTTCTCTTCTTCTTTAAGAACTCTTCTTTTTTTCTTCAAGAAGCTTTTCTTCCTCTTTCTCTTTTTCTCTAAGAAGCTTTTCTTTCTCTTTCTCTTATTCTTTAAGAACTCTTCTTTTTTCTTTAAGAAGCTTTTCTTCCTCTTTCTCTTCCCGAAGCCCTTGAATCATCTGGGTGATTGTGGCCAGCAAGTTCTGCTTCGAAGCCATTTTTTTTACCTCTAGTCTCGATGGGCATTCGTCAGCAACAAAATAAATCTAAAAAGGAGCCTCCTGGTGACCTCCACGAGGAAGAATCCCACTTCTGACTCCAGTGTCACGCGTGATCCCTCCGGTTTCTTCCGCCGCGGAGTAGCTCCTCCCTGTAATGGTTAAAGAAGTTGAAAACTCCAGAAATTAACTTGGACGAGTTTTGCAAGCCTTGTAAAAGAGAGATATTTATTGTAACTGCTAGTAGCACGCTCTCCTCTAGCCACGAGCTCTTCTTGTAACAATATATAACTTGATGTTTATCTATGCATATGGGTTTTTATTCTACCCGGTACAAATCATACAAAAAAAACTCTGAAGCTAATTTAAATGTTTAACACTTTGTTTATATGTAGAAATGTGTATTTGTTTTATAAGTGGGATCATCTAGGGAAGGACCATTAGATGAATAAAATTATTTTGATGATTATCAGAATACTTAACATATTTGTTTAAGGTAGATATGTATATTTATTTCAGTATGAAACACTATAGACACACACTAATATGAAAGATATATGGGATTTTATCATATCCAAAATTCTTCCTATATAATGGAATAATAAAATAAAAAATATAATAAATAAAAAGTGAAAGGTTCAGAAAATATCTTTCACAAGCAAATTTTTTGCTTCTAATTTCATCGATGTATATGAATCGATAAAGGAAAATTTTGCAAAGTGACAAAAAAAAAATCTAAAATGTATTATGTAGGCAAGGCCGTGCCTCTACAAAAGTTAAGTATGTTATACCTAAAAAAAAAAAACTAGCAAAATCCGACAGAAAGTCTCTCTAAAATACCTATTCAATAAGCGGGCTTGAAGCCCACATGAATTAATTTTAGCAAGATTGTTCACTTACCTTCTGAATCTATACTCACTTATCTTTTTTTTACGCTTCATCCGTCAGGTTCCCGCTTCTCTCCATTCTTATCAACGACCGTTTTTCAACTAACTTTTTTCAAAATCGCCCGCGTGACCAAAGCGATTTTTATCTTTCTTACAGAGTGAGTGAAATATATTTTTTTTCGTAGAATAATTTCAAAATAAAAATAAATTTTATCCTTTGGAAATAAAAAAGGAATTTAAATTAATAATAAAAAAATAAAAATAGAGATGATCCTTGAAAATTTTAATGTAGTATTTTTTAAAATTCTATTGCTATCTTTGAGATAACTAATTTATCAAAATATATTTAATTATTAAAATATTTATTGAATTTTCAATGAGGTAATTTAAGAAATCCTATTGATTTCAACCTTTCTCTCTATATAAGGAAAAGGAATGAAGTATGGTACATATAAATTTATTCATGGTACATATTTACACTATGTACACCATTACTGCTGTGGGCTTCGGAATACAGAAAGCTCAAAGCTCGTCCAGGTCCTCCCTCTGGACAACAAAGACTTCGGCAAGGCATTAAATATATGATATAAGATGTTTATATCATTGTTGGGTTCGTTTGGTGAAAAACGGCCCAACAATACCTCCCTGCCAGAGTGAAAAATGTTTCATTCCAAATCAAATCTATTCATAACATGATAAATATGATTTAGGAATAAAATACATTTTTCACGATACACCAGGATGAACAGTGACCGACACTCAGGCAAAGGGAGAAACAAACAAACAGGCCAGGGTATCTAAAACAGGTTATTATATGGTAGCATTAATAATTTCACCCTACCATTTAGTGGGCAATATACTAAGCCCATCTCCATTGCCTGGCTGTGCCTTGCATGCCGGGAATTTGGGACTAGCTGTGAAGTGACTCCATACATTCCCGCTGCAGTCCTTATAGGGGAAAAGGGGGGGGGTCTAGACCCATGTTCTGCATAATCAAATTTAGACCATCCCAAGTAGGACATGGTTATATGGGCGCCAAGGGGTTGAACCAGGGTGAGATTAGAGATACACAATCCATAAAATATCTCTAATCATTCTAAACACTTTGTACCTATTATCCCTTTCGTATCTGACATCTGGTTCCACACTTCTCTTTAAATAACTTCTCCTACTCTTAGAAGTAACTTAACTGAAAAAAAATTCATTGTTATCAATCATTCCTATTCACTATTTTCCTATTTTCGTATCTGACCCATTGGCTTGTTCTGGCAATCTGCTTTGAAGTTCATTTAGGTGTCCTAATAATTTAAATCTTATCATGAATGAGTTACGCTCAAAAAAAATCGATCCTGCTTACTAATTGATATTTAAACTAGAATTCATTCTAACTAAAACGTACGGCAGAAAATAGTCTTTAATAGGTGTTTACTTCTGCTAGCCTGGGGCGATAATAAAAAAAATCTGGACAGTCCATCTGTCACTTTGCTATTTGGTACCTAAAATTAGTAGACGGAATCGCCTCGTCTAATCGTAACTTATCTTGGTTATCTCAATTGTAAACTTCATTAGAAACCCTTTGAGCCACAACATTGAACACAAGGAATTATAGGGCGCCCAATTTACCAAACGCATGTTTCTAGTTTGTCCATAGAGGATTGGTTCCAAGCTGCGCAATATAGAAGAGCATCTAAACGTGCCAATTTTTCCCAACCTCCCGTCTGAATCATCCTCATCCCAGTCACGCCTAAAGCGTCGAAAACTACGATGTCAGAGCGGTTATCCGAGGTTTTGTTTTATGCCCCTGGCTTTACGACATTGGAAACAAAATCCCCCATCTAGTACAAAGTTCAGGTACTTCATTCCCTCTTGCGAGGAGAAGAGTGGGCTTTCTGGCCTGATCATGACTCCCGCAATCTTCCAGTCTAAGGATCAAGATATGATCATTATCTTAGACCCTTAGAATTCAAGTTGATTATAATAAAAATAAAGTAATCACTTAAACAAATTAAAATTATACTTATACTCTTTAAAAGAGACCAAACAAAAGGAGCGGATATATTCCTATCAATAGAGTTGTATAGTCCTGCAAGGCTTTCGATCCTAACAAATAAAGAAATCAAAATTGAACAAAAGATCCAATTAGATTCCCTAACACTATTCTAATGTACCTTTGGTCTAACAGTATAATTGACTGTAGCTTTCTCACATTCATTTCGCATTCCCATTCACACAATTCATTCATGGCGAGCAATCATACTGAAGCTAAATTCTATTATATAAGCCAAAGCACTTCAATCATCAATGTTAACATTTACCTTAACAATTACTAATCTCCAGGACTAAAATGTGAAATTAAATAAAATTAACAAATTAAAACATTTTGGGGACTGAAGCTCTAGTTTACTCAATAGAAAATGCCTCATACAAACTCTATATATATTACCTATACTTAAATAAATTAATAAAATTGATTGTCAACAATCAAATACTGAAATCTAACCTATCATTAAAATTGTGCAACAGTTTGAAATTCTCCTTCTTGTCTTGACGCTTGGTGACTAAACAAAATGGATTATCTATACTAGCACTTAAAATTGGAGCGAACTGAACTTCAAGCCTTTTACCTCATTGCCATTTGGAGTTATCCCCAAGTACTCGCCGACCTTACTTCCTGTCCAAGGTCATTGGCGTCTTCCTCTCTCTGCTCTTCAGTTAAACCTCCCGATATCGGAATTATAGGGCTTTTAATACCCAACCTTATGTCTCGGATTTAACAACAGAGTTCACTTGGTACCCTACTCTTCATTGCTTAGATCACAACCGCCCTTCACACTCTCATTATAAATTCTCCTTGGACTACACTCTGAACACAAGGAATTATCGGGCGTCTAATTTACCCAACGCATGTTTCAAGTTTGTCCATAGAAGATTGATTACAAGCACAGCAGTTATCTTGAGCATCTAAGTATTCACCTGTATTTAGAGTTGAACCAGAGTTCAGATACAAATCATACCAAAAAAAAAACTGTTGAACTCACTTCAATCTAAAATGATATCTTGACCCTAAAACAAAATGTAACTTAAAAAAAAAAACTGAAAACTCTCTGAAAAAAAAAGTTCTGAATTCTCAAAAAGGAGATTATTTATTCGTTATTTAATATAACCTGACATAATAATTAGAATGGACTCATACATATAAATTAGTGCATACAGTTACTGCACTTCAAGCAAATCAGCCTATACAAACTCTCAGTGCATATTTCGTACAATTTACAAATATTGGCCTCTAGGCCAAAGCCAAAGCAAATTATCTTTGAACACTATAAGATGAAGAGCCAAACTTGCTCTATTAAGACAATAGAAGAGTCAGTAACTACCTCTCTGTAAACATTAATTACACCTTCTTCTATCATTTTTCTATTGTCTTTCTATCAACCTTCTATAGTCTTACTATCATTTCTCATCATCTTTATTTTATCTTTCATTCATAATTCATCGCTTTAACAAAATTTTATATCATCTTTCTATATATTTATATCATTTTTCATCACCCTACCATTATCATCTCTCAATTATCTTTTTATCATTTATCTATCATTCTTCCACCTTTTCATCCCTCAGTAGTTCCCAACATGAAACCCTTCATTGGGAGTGAATCCCGATATTGCGCTAGCCTACTTTGATATTTCAGGAGCCCTTTCTGGGAATCTACCCTCCCCTGCCACTTCTTATCAAAGCTAACGACCTGGCCCCTATTTGAAAGGAGGAAAATTCCTCTTAGTCTGTCTCCTCCTGACTTTCCCCTTTTCAGGAGATAAGCTTGTCTCGAAATGCCTTAGAACAAGCATGTCAAACCGAAATCCTAACACGGGCCAAATAAAAAAGTAATAAGATTATGTGGGCCGCAAAAAAGAAAACAAGTAATTAAATTTTTATAGTAACATTTATGTAGGTTTATTTTAAAAAATACTAATAAGAAAAAGAAAGTAAAGTTAATATTTTCTCGCTGATATTTGGCATCTCTTTTCTGCTACCATCTTTCCTACTTCGGGGGAAATCTTGTTCGCAGTGATTAATTTTAAAACTGACCCAAGTTGAACGTCAGTAATTCTCGATCTGATTGGAGACTTATTTCCTTTCATAAGTGAAAATAATTGCTCGCACCGATAAGTACTTCCAAACATGGACATAATTTCATATGCTAATTTCGAGTGTTTTCAAATCTGGCTGGGAAATATTTGTAAAATTCAGAAACGCCAACTTCAATGAATTTTGCCTTTAAATCTGAATCGCACTGGATATATATTACCTCCATTTGCATATGATTAGGTACTGATTCTATATTTATCGAGAAAATCGAAGAGAACAAAGTAAACTTGCCTTCCAAAGATTTGAAATCAGAAAACCTTGTTTCAAATTCATTTCTAAGACTTAAATTTTTTTCTGCATATTTTTGATACGATGCAGTTTCACCTAAACTTGATTTGTACATGTTGCATGTCGGAAAGTGCATTAAATCTTCGTTTTTCAACTGCTTTTCCCAAAGAACTAGCTTACATTTGAATGCATTAACTTGGTCACACATGTTGGTAATGATCTGATCCTTTCCTTGCAGTTTCAAATTTAAATCTGACAAGTGTTTTGTTATGTCAACCATGAAGGAAAAATCTTGCAACCATACTTGATCAGAAAACAAAGTGATGTCTTGATTCTTGGTTATTAAAAACTGACATATTTCTTCTTTCAAGTCCCAAAATTGTTTGAGAACCTTGGAGCATGATAGCCAACGTACCTCGGTATAGTATGATAAACCTGAATATTCGCTTTCTAATTCAGTTAAGAACAGAGAGAACTGTCGCTGATTTAAACCTCGAGATCTTATGAAATTGATGAATTTTTTGATAGGTGTCAACACATTTTCCATTTTTATTACCTTCGCACATAATACTTCCTGATGTATAATGCAATGCGTATGATGAATATTGGAACCATCAGAAATTTCACTTAGTTTTTTTCGCAGTAATGCTACGAAACCGTTGGTTTTTCCAGTCATTGAAGGAGCTCCATCTGTTGCTACAGAAGTCAATTTTGATTGAGGTAAATTGAATTTGTGCAAAAGATCATAAACGCAATTAAATATATCTTCTCCTGTAGTAGTGCCATGCATCGGTACTAGTTCCAATAATTCCTCAAAAATGTTGAAATCCGTGTCGCAAGATCGAAAAAAAAACAGCTAACTGAGATACGCCCCCAATGTCTACTCTCATCACAGGCAATGTAAAATGCTTCGAAACAAGATGATTTTTCTTTTATCTGATCATTTAAATTTCTGGCCATATCAGTAACTCTTTCCACAACGATATTTTGAGACAAAGATATTGCTTGAAACGTCTTCACACTTCCAGGACAAACAATTTCTGCAGCTTTAATAAACATTCCTTGATGAAATCACCTTCAGTAAAAGGTTTTGAGTGTTTAGAGTGTTATCTCCGATAAAACGTAGCTTGCATGCACCGCCGCTTCAACTCTCTTGTGATACTTTAGTAAACATAAACTGTTGTATTTTCATTCCCAACTTGAACTCTTTTAACTTTTCTTGTCTCATTAAACCTTCGTAGGTATCATATTTTGATTTATGTTGTTCATAATGACGTTTAATGTGGGGGGTCGGTGGAAGGCTGGTTAAACCGTTTGGTTTACGACCACTACGACCCGGGTTCGATCCCCGCATTGGACACTTTTTTTCTGTTTAAAAAAAAAAAATGCTCCAATGGCCCCCCGATTCTTGCAAAATTCCAACCCCACCAGCGAGTGCAAGTAACCAAAACGGGGCTCTGGCACATTTGTAAGTGGCAAAGTCGAACTGCTTTCACATGTGTAGACATGTGGTGCGCTTACAGTAAAAAGCAGTCGCTAACTACCCACCATGATTATCATGGCCTGTACCACGTGTACTAGGGATAAGCAAAAAAAAAAAAAAAAACATTTAATGTTATATAATTTTGGTACACTAATTGCATTATTACATATCAAGCAGATGATTTTATCTTTTACTTCAGAGCAAAAATACTCTCCCACTTTTCATGAAAATTCCTATGTTCTTCAGCAATTTTTCGTTTAGTTTTACTGCCAGTTGGTTTTGATGAAGACATATTGAATATAAAGGTCTGGAAAAAAAAAATAGTAATTAATTAATATTTTAAATTTTTTTTAAAATTAATATTTTTAACTTACCAGACACAGAAATAACTGCACAAATTATTGAACGTAACTTTGAAAAAAAAAATTTTTCTAGTACTCCGAAAGAATATTTTCTTTAAACTTTAAGGCACACAATACTTATGGCGATGTACATACGTTATGTATGTAGGTATAAAAGGAAAAACAGGGTAACGTGGTAAGATTCTTTAATGGAACATGACGAGCTTTCAGGCAGCAAGAAGAAGGGCAGTTGCTGCCTGAAAGCCTCGTCATGTTCCATTAAAGAATCTTACCACGTTACCCTGTTTTTCCTTTGAATCTTACAGCGTGGCGATGTGATGTATGTAGGTATAATATTATCAAAACTTACGACTTATGTATGGCGACCAGTGGTTCGTTATTAATAAATAAATTATGTATAATTACAATTTTTAAAAATTAGGTTACAAATTTTTATTTTTTTTATTTATTTATAAAATTATTTTTATTAAAATATATTGTCTGGTGGGGCGCAAATTTATTCGTTGTGGGCTGCATGAGGCCCGCGGCCGCGAGTTTGACATGCTTGGTGTAGAAATACCGCAGACACCCCACAACATTTAAACCCGTTCAAATTCCAAATTTTCGCATGTCTCCCCCCTCGGCAAAGGTAAATAAAACCTCGGTTTTAGCCGAAATCATAGTCACTTCACCATCGGCGTGCACCCTTGTCGGTTGTACCCAGGTCCACCTCATCGACCATGTAAAACAGTAAGAACTCTTCTATCTCCATCTTGCTCTTAGCTCAACTCCTATCTGTTCACGGAACTTTCCCACTACAACTGTGTCTCTTAGTTTTTTTGTGTGGACATTCCCAAGCTTTCCACTCTGCCTCGACCATGACTGCCTGTACTCTGTGAGAACTGTTAAAGGTCATCCAAGGTGCAAAGAGGTACTGGAAAACTCTCCACGCCTTGACTGTCCCTCTCGTTACTACTGGTTTGACCTCGGTTATCAGAGCTATAGCGAGAGTCGACAGGATAAACAAAATGAAGGACACCACAACGAAGAAGGTAAGAAGACTGTCCAGATAGAAAAGAGAGTAAGAGCCAAGATGGAAGAACAAACCGACCAGTCCAACAATACTACCGAGCCATCTGTCTCCAAACAAGAGACGACATTTGAAGAGGAGGAAACGTCGCCGCCCCAAGGTACCTCCACAAACCCGCTGACACAGATCGCCGATACCCTGAGTAAGCTGCTGGTCACCCGATCTCTGAGGGAGATAGAGGTGAGTCCATACGATGGTACCTTTGAAGCCCAGAGCTTTTTCGACAACTTCGATGCCCAAGCAGACCGAGCTGAGCTGACCTACATGGACCGCCTACGCAAGTTACCCTGCTACCTGCAAGTAAAGCCACTCCAATATTTCCGAAGCCTACGGTTTGATAGGTTATTTCAGTGTCGGGCAACCGGTGTGCCGTGGCACACTGGTGTGCCGCGAAGAATTCTAAGTGTGCCGCGAACATTTTTGTAGGTACTTAGAACTTTTGGTTAAATTTAAAAATAATGTTTCAAAAAATATGTTTTATAATTTTTATTCAATTTTAATAATTTTTTTCAAAAATTTTCATATAAAAAATGAAATTAAAAAAAAGCAAATTTCATTTTATATAAAACTTATTTTGGTATTATAATTACAACAGTTTGCATAATTTTATATTTCATATAACGTATGTACATAATCTTGACGTACATAACTGGCACGTTTTATTATTAAAAATAAAAATGCAAATAGGTACGTACCTATTTAAAATCATAAGTTAAAAAAAAAAACAATCCGCGAAAACAACTTTATTTAATAAAGTTGAATACATACTGCGGGAAAATACCTAATTTTTAAAATAATATGTCCAAACTTAACCGTCATTTACAATCTTTGTCACAGCTGTTTATTAATAGAGACTCAAAGCTACAAAGCTTAAAAAAAAAGAAAACAAAAAAAAATTATAAATTTATTTTAAAAATTTATTCGGAGTTTTCGTCAAAGTATTGCTGTAGTAATTCTTCATTTTTTTTGCATGTTGTAAAACACACACACATTCACACAATAAGTTTTGTACCCCGTAAAATCTGTTGGTTAAAAAAGGAAAAAAATATTTTTGTTACGAAATTCTCACTCACTTTTAACTCAAGGTAACTTTATTTAAACATTTTATTATTATATTTGTGTGTTTTCTAAATTCTCTCAAAACTAGGTGGAGAGATTTCTAATTAGAGAAGGTGCCAGTGATAAACAAAATCAAAGCGAAAATAAAGAAGATAAGAAAATAGTAAAATCAACTGGAAATAAGAGGAAATACGTTGAAGATTATCTCAAATATGGATTTATACCATCTGTTAATGATCCATCACTGCCGTTTTGCTTAATTTGCCGAAAACCCCTCAGCAACGAAACAATGGTGCCAAGTAAACTACTTCGACATATTGAGACAAATCATCGGGAGCAGATGAACAATCCAATAAGCTACTTTGAAAATATACGATCAAGTTTTCAAAAGCAATAAAAAAAATCAAGAAATTTATGACCACCTCAGATGAAGCTCAAACAGCTAGTTACATGATAGCTCAACTCATCGCTCGAAAGAAGAAAGCTCACGCGGAAGCAGAGGAAATTATCTTGCCTGCTTTAAAAATTGTGGCTGGATGTATGTTAACGAATGATGCTATGGAGAAGGTTACGAAAATTCCACTATCATCAAAAACTATTGCGAGAAGAATTGAAGATATGTCAGAAGATATTGAGTTGCAAATAAAACAATCTTTTAATGATTCATCAACAAAATGGGCTATACAGCTTGATGAAACCACAGATATTAGTAATAAAGCTCAATTGCTGGCATTTTTGAGGTTCGTCGATACAGGAAAAATTGTGAATAACTACTTTTTTTGTAAAGAATTAAAACAAAGAACGACTGGTGCGGACATTTTTGAATTAGTTGATGAAAATGTTATGAAGTATAACTTGAGATGGGAAAATTGTGTTAGCGTCTGTACGGATGGAGCTCCAGCTATGAAAGGTTCAAGAAAGGGATTGATAGCACATGTCATAAAAAAAATCCAAATATCAAATTTGTTCACTGTATGATTCATAGAGAAATGTTAGTGTCAAAGTCGGTTCCTCCCATCCTTGTCACAACTCTAGATGAAGTTGTCAAAGTAGTCAATTACATCAAATCAAATGCTCTTCGATCGAGAATTTTTTCAACATTTTGTGAAGCAATGGATTCCGATTATAAAAATTTATTGTTTCATACTGAAGTCAGATGGTTGTCGAAAGGCAAAGTTTTAAATCGATTTATTTCAATGAAAAATGAAATAATGGCATTCATTGATAACGAAGAGATTAATTTTCCTTTCATGATGTTTGGTGGTTACGAGTTTCATTTTTGGGTGATATTTTCGACAAATTAAACAGCCTTAATTTAAATTTGCAAGGTGCTCAGGAGAACATTATCACTATCTCCACCAAGTTGAAAGCGTTTAAGGAAAAACTCAGTTTATGGAATTTAAACATTGCTAAAGAAAACTTTGCATCTTTTCCGATGGTTCAAGAGAATCCATCAAAATCTATTATCAAAAAAGAAGTCGAAGAAACTTTGACATTACTATCCGCTTCTTTTGATAAATATTTTCCTTACTTGGACGTTGAAAAGATGGAATGGGTAGTTAACCCATTTATGCACTGTGAAATTCAACATCTGGAAGAAGAAATGCAAGAAAACTTAATTGATTTAAAAAACGATTTAGTTTTCAAAAGACTATTCACTGAAAAGGAGCTATCTGAGTTTTGGTTGTGCTTAAACTCCAAATTTCCTAAACTTAGTAATGCGGCCATCGAATCATTGTTGCCATTTGGAAGTTCCTACCTGTGTGAGCAAGGTTTTTCAACACTCACAGAAATGAAGTCTAAGAAGCGCGAAAGACTTCAAATGATAGATGAGGAGATGCGCGTTTGTCTTTCACAAGTAGATCCCCGTATTGATTTGATATGCTCTCAAAAACAATCGCAATGCTCGCATTGATTATGTTAATTTAATATTGAAAATTAATAAAATGTGATATATATGTTTAAATTTTTACACTAGTATTCATTTTTGTATTTTAATTACCTACGAGGAAATTTATAGTGAGAACCACAGGTGCGCCGCGAAAAAAAAGAAATTAAGCTTAGTGCGCCGCAACTCGAAAAAGGTTGCCCGACACTGGGTTATTTTATAATGAAGCCCTCCAGACTTATCCCAGCAACGACAGAAGCGTCGTTTGCACGCTTTTTGGCCATCAAGATGACACCCCAAATGCCCCTAGAAGACTACTACCGAAACAAAACTGTAATGGGCATGAGACTAAACCTACCCGCCGACAATTAATAGTCTCTGACCGACGGACTACCCGTCGCAGACCAGCGATTAATCGCAACGGTACAACCAAACACCATTAAAGAATTGTTCGACCTAGTGTCAAGAATAACCCAGTGTGCCACCAGTGCAGCGTACCAGCGCCAAGTAGACAAGGCCCCACACCCAACCTACCACAACCCACCACCGCGGTACAACAACCAGCGGTCATCACGTGTAACCTATCAAGTTACACCCCCACCCTCGCCTTGCAAGTATTGCAATGCTATGCACTGGCACTCCCAGTGGGAACAACGGTTCCCACAGAGCCGAACACGCCAAGTCTACAGCGCCAGACCACGCACAACCACTGTTCCAAAATGTGGTACTCACACCCGGCCCAAGGTCCAACCTCTGAGCCTTGTTCCCCAAGTCCAAGCTGCAAGCCAAGACGTCTCTACAAGCCCTGCGAGCAACTCAACTGTAGGAAAACCTGCAACCTTTTTTCGTTGAACAGCTAGTAATATAGACTAAACTGTCACCAAATGTAAATTTTCCCTTTTTAATAGACACGGGAGCATCTATAAACATACTTAGATATTTTAAGAACCATAGAAAATAGATTACAATATAAAATTATTATCCATCAGTACCATTCTTGACAAATTGTCGAAAGCCAAATACTACTCTTCTTTAGATATAGCATCCGCATATTGGCAAGTGGAAATAGAACCTAACTCACGAAACAACTAGCTTTCGTGACGTTAGATAGTACGAATTTTGTAGACTTCCATACGGATTTAAAAATTCGCCACCTCACAGCCCTTTTTGCATTTGAATCCCGGTATTTTCAAATAGGCAAGGAATATGCCAACCTCAACAAAAGAGGAGAAAGAATTTAACGCACGTGTGCCGCAGACAAGCCCCATATCTCCCCCTTCAAAAACATCGCACCCCGGTCGTAAAAATAGACATGATCACCGCTAGTTGACATACCAAAGGCCCCAGTGATGATAGACTAAACATCTTTAGACAAAATTCCCGCGTCACTAAATCCATCGCCACTCTACCCCTAACTCGCCTCCAGTAAATTAGGGCCGTGTCCTGCATTCCTTTTATTCCACACCTTTTACTACATAAACAGTCGATATCTTAACCTAACTTTTAAAACATTTAGATATTGGAATTTGAACCAGACCTACCCAAAATTGATCATTTTGATATTTTCTGATCCTGAGTAAATCTCTATTTTTTTTCTACACATCAAACATTTTACACACATGTTAAATTGATAACAATTATTAATTATATTATATTTTCGTATAAAATATTTTATTTTCATTTTTTTACCTTTCAATTATATAATCACAAATTCTTTCACCAACATTATTTTTAAAAAAAATCAATTTTACTTTCATTTTTCATAATATTATTTTGGTATTACAAAACATTTATTTGTTGTCAAAAACCACTTTAATTTTTCATTATTATTACTTTTATATATTACATGTTTGATTTTGTCCACTTAAACTTTATTCAACCACAATGATATTTCTAAATTTTTATTCATTTTATATTTGTTACTAGCGGATGTGCCCGGCTTCGCCCGGGTTTTACCCGAGTGAATGTTTGTCTAACGAACATTTGTTAAAACAATTCTCTTTAAGCTTATAAAACGTACTCGGCTTCGCCCGGGGTTTTACCCGAGTAAAGGTTTGTCTAGCGAACATTTGTTAAAACAATTCTCTAAAAACTTATTAAAAAATAAAAAAGATATATTTTGATAATTTGAAACTCGTAAATTTGAATCTCTCGATAAAGTGAACATTTTTTTCCCGGTCCCTGTGTGCCGTGTCATCCTGAATTTTGTCATTCCTAATTTTCTACATTAGAAAATCATAGTTTTATCTAGTGAACATTTTTTCCCGTGTCACATTGCCGTGTCATCCTGAGATAATCTTACTTTTGATAAATAATATTTAAGATAACAAACTTAGTGATAAGAAAACTTGTTATCATCGTCACAATGGGGGCGCTGCTTGCAAGTTAAATCTACAAATCTGCAAATAACTCTAAGGATATTCAAGATATTCAGGAAATTATTTTTCAAAAACCTTCCCAGTAATATACCTAATAATATCCCAAAATTTCACGGCGATTGGATGTATGGTTTTTGAATCTATAGAGTACAAACAAACAAACAAACAGACAGACAGACAGACATTCAATTTTATATATATAGATTATACCTTTATATATTATGACCATGTTTATCTATCGGGCATTCAGCAATCGTTTATAACAATCTGTTTCTCTAACCACTTCAGTGTACTTTTCACTACTATATATTTCTCTCTCAGCCATTGCTTCACATCAACGTAGAAAAACGACAGCACTGCTTGACAATTTTTTTTTTATTTCGTAATTTCAACAAACTCTTTGAACACAGTTCCCCAGATTTGAAAATCCCAACTTCTCCATGTTAGGAGCGGCTGCACATGGCATCTGTTCCTCATGTCAGAGGCTGCCATTTCTTTTCGAGCTTAGTCGGCCTGCCACTGGGTAGTGCTCCCAGTCTTAAAGATGAGAGTCAAGGGATGTGAAAAGCTAGTAAAGAAAGTATGTGCCGCTGTGTCAGAAATGGTCAAATGATCACATGGGATAGGTAAGGATCTCTGTTCGACTCTTTTAATCTACCATCATGCATTATAAAGAGCAAGCTGTAATATACAGGGAACATTATCCAACAAAAGCCATTAACAAGAGGGAGCATGTCATCACTACTGGCCAGATAGGCTTCTGATTGGTCAGTTGTACACAAAATTGATTACAATACGCAAGACTATTTCCAAACAAATAAGCAAACAATGAAATTAGTAAAATATGCTTTCAGATTATTCTATCACATGTGAAGGTACCTGAAAATCAAAAGGCCAACTTATTCACAAAGAAAGACACCATGATGTAATAGAGAATCTCAGAAAAATGTCTACTTCAACCAATTAAAATGTCAAAATAAAACAAAAAAATCACGGATTCATATGAAATATCAAATAGAAACACTAAATGAGAAAACTATTCATTAAAAGAAAAATAATCCACGCTATTAGCCTTTTTAAAAACCTGGTCACCTGCATACAATTATCTTAATAAAAGGAACAAAAAACCTTTCCTGAATACAAAATTGAAGAGTACACTCCCCACTCTCTCTATATATATACTAAATTATAGTAGGGTATAGAGTACTTGTGTGATTCCCAAAAAACTTTTAAAATCAAACAGTGTATAAAGGAAAATCTAAGTTATTTAAGAAAATATGCAATAATATGTTGGAAAAGATTTAATAAAAAAAAGAAATATATATTTACATATTAAGGAAAAGAAGAAACAAGTTGATAATATTTGATTTATATAACCTTTTGTATTTAAATGTATAAATATTTCCATATTTTATTTTTTTTGACTGATATATAGAACCTAGAAGAGTTACTTAATAAAGTGGTTTTGATATATATATATGCTCTAGATCTTCAATTATTAAGAAATAACAACAAATTGGTAGCTGATCGCGGTTGAAAAGAAGTAAGTTCTAACAGGCTTAACTTCTAACTAAGTTTGCATTTATTTTTAGAAAGTGAAATTGAAATAAAATTTAATAATTCAAAATGGACGTGTTTAACAGCACGAAAATAGAATATTTGAATGATCGAAATTATGCTATTTGGAGTATGAGGATGGAAACGCTACTTGAAGCAAAGCAACTTTTTGAAGTGATTGCCAATCAATTGCCAACTAAAAATGAAAGCGATCCAACATCCATTAAAAATTTTGAAGATTGGAGCAGAAAAAATAACGAAACCCTTGGATATATGATCTTAAGTATGTCTCCTGAGATTGCAATAATCTACAAAGGAATAAAGAATGCCAGACAAATTTGGAATTCATTGAGAGAAAGATTTGAAGGCGAAACAGAAGACAAGGCCATGAATCTTTTCTTAGAACTTACTAAATTAAAGAAACAGCACAATGAAAATATAGACAATTATGTAACTAGAGCTCAAGGACTATGTAATCAAATACCACAGCTCGGGAAATTCATATCTGAAAGAGAATTGGTTAGATACATAATTGAAGGACGCCCAGATAATTACACTAGTATTTCTACAGCTCTAATTATGAACAGAAATATTTCTATAGGAAATTTAAGACAAACCCTTCTTGACTTTGAAAAGAAACATGATATTAAATGCAACAATGCCTATAAAGCACAAGAGAAGAAAATATTTAAAACATGTTATATATGCCATAAACCTGGCCATCTCCAAAACCAATGTTGGCACAATCCCAAAAACAAAAAGACTTCAAATAGATATAATAGCAACAGATCAAAAGGGATTCCATTTTCACCAAAATATAGAGAAAAGGCTAATTTATCAGAGATTCAAGGACATTCATCTAATTCAAAAAGAGAATTTGCACTTAATGCAGAATTTAACTCATCATTTTCTGATGAACAAATGTGGCAATTGGACTCTGCTTGTACCTCACATATGACTAATGACAGGTCACATTTAGAGAATGAAAATTTTGAAGAAAGAATCATCAATGTGGCTGAAAATGGAAGAAGTATAAAATCATTAGCCAAAGGAACAGTTAAGATGAAGCATATGGTTAAAAATGAAGAAGAAAACAATGTTAAACTAGAAGTACTTTTTGTACCTGATTTGAGAACAAATTTACTTTCAGTTCCAAAACTTGTCCAAAAAGGCAATGAAGTTACTTTTAATGATAAAGGGGCATATATTTACTCAAAAGAAGGTAAGCTAATTTGTTTTGGTAGTTTCACTGGTGACTTGTTTACCATTAAATTCTCAAAAACTGAGAAACCTACTCAAATTATTGATGAAACTTGCCTCAAAATAGATGAAAATACATTTGATATTTGGCACAAAAGGCTATGTCATATAAATGAAAACTATTTGAAATTATTTTATCAAAATAAAATGGTAATCGGTTTACAAAATTTACAAGGAAATTTACATTTTTGCAAAAGTTGCACTTTAGGTAAAATGCCAAGAGAAGCAGGAACTAACACATTTAGTGAAACCACTAATTTTCCTCTAGAAAAATTACACATTGATTTATGTGGCCCAATGAAAATATCTACTTTGGGTGGATCAAAATATATGTTGACTGTTGTCGACCAATATAGTAGAAAATTTTTATAGAACTCTTGCACACCAAAGATGAGACTGCTATTAGAACTGATAATGGAGGAGAATTTATAAATGAAGATTTGAATCATTTTTTGACACAAAAAGGAATCAAACATGAACTCACAACCCCATATTCTCCAAGAAGTAATGGGATTGCCGAGCGTGCTAACCGAACCATATTAGATAAGGTTCGCACAATGCTGTTAGATGCAAATCTGCCTTTAAAACTTTGGGGTGAAGCAGCTAGTACTGCAGCATATATACACAACCTCACACCAACTAAACCTAAGGATAAGAAAACTCCAATGGAATTATGGACTGGAAGAAAACCTTCAGTTCGGCACTTGAAAACATTTGGATGCCAAGCATATTTTAAAATATTCGATCCAAAAAGACATAAACTTGAACCAAAAGCCAAGAAAGCCATATTTGTAGGATATTCCCAATTTAGAAAAGCCTATAGACTCTATGATTATGAAAAAGATGCTATTTATGAATCTAGTGATGTAAAATGTGATGAAGCAAAATTAGGTATTCCAGAATTAAAGCCAAATACTTCGGAATATGACCATATCCAATATTTTGTTTTTAATCCAAATGAAAAATCAAACCATGAAGACAATAACCAAGATGTGAATAGAGACATTTCTGTTTTAAGTGATCCTGATGATGGGTCGCACACCGATTTTAACCAAAATGAAAATAGAAATATTGAACCTGAACCATCAACATCAGATGCAATAATATGCCCTCGAAGAATAACAAAAAGCCAAAAGATTTGATGATTATGTTGTATATAACACCTATGAAAGTGTACCAAGAACTTTTGACGAAGGCATGGATTCTGATGATCATCAAAAATGGATGGATGCCATGATTGAAGAACTCAATTCAATGGATATACATGATGTATGGAAACTTGTTCCAAGACCTAAAAACAAAAAGATTATCAAGAGTCTTTGGGTGTTTACCAAGAAGCAAGGCCAGGAATTTTTCTCTCCAAGTTATAAAGCTAGGCTTGTAGCTGGTGGCTATAATCGAAAAAGAGGAATTGATTACCAAGAAGACTTCAGTGCTGTAATGAGACTTTCTACCTTCAGAATGTTATTGTCTTTAATACCCATCCAGAACTATAAAGTAAAATTTATTGATGTAAAGGCTGCATACTTGAATGGATATTTGGATGAACCTATTTACCTTGAACAACCACCCGGTTTTTGTAGGGATCCGAATAAGGTTATTTTGGTTAACAAAAGTATTTATGGCCTTCCACAATCTGGTAGGTGCTGGTATGAAGAATTGGACAAGATTCTAGAAGAAGAAGACTTTGTTAGATTGAAATCTGATCCATGTGTTTACCTTCACAATGACAAAAATAATTTCCTTGCAGTTGCAATTTATGTTGATGATATCATCATTATTGGGAAATCTGATACCATTATTGACAACTTCATTACAAGATTCTCAAAATCATTCACCATTAGAGAAATAACCAATAATAGAAAATTCTTAGGAATTGATCTAGAAATAGAAGAGAATAAGATATCACTTTCTCAAAAGAATTACATTTTAAAGGTCTTGGATAAATTCAACATGTCAAATTGTAACACTGTCAAAACACCTGGAGTTGTTGGTGAAAACCTTAATGATTTTCAAGATAGCAAACCAATATCTAGAACATTATACCAAGAAGCAATAGGCTCTATAATGTATTTAGCAACTGGTACTAGACCAGACTTAGCATTTTCAATTTGCAATTTATCCCAATTTAATAAAGACCCCAGAGAAAAACATTGGCAAGCTATTAAAAGAATATTCAGATATATTAAAGGTACCCAAGATTTGAAATTGGAATTTACAAAAGAGAATTATCTCTTGAATGCCGCTTCTGATGCTAGCTGGAGCACCACTACTGATGGAAAGTCTTTTGGTGGGCATGTTATCAGGTTGGGAGAAAATATAATTAGTTGGAAAAGTCAAAAACAAAAGCTAGTTGCTCTGTCAACTATGGAAGCTGAACTATTAGCCTTCTGTGATGCAGTATGTGAAACAAAATGGTACATTAATATATTACAAGAGCTAAACCATGATTTTTTGATTGAAAAACCAGTTAAAATTAGAACAGATAGTCAAGCTTTAATCAACTGGATAAAAAACCCAACTCAAAATGGTAAATCTAGGCATATTAATAGGAAGTTTTACTTCATCAAAGATGATTATGAGGATGGACTGATCATCCCATGTTTTGTTTGTTCTAAGGAGCAAGAAGCAGATTTATTAACCAAGTTTTTACCATCTGAAAATTTAAGGATTCAAACTGAGAGAATTGGACTGATTGAGTAAGCAAGGGGAAAGAAGAAGGGAGGAGGAAAAAGGAAATAAAAAAAAGGGGGGAAAACTTTTTATTAAATAAGGGGGGATTTGTTGGAAAAGATTTAATAAAAAAAAAGAAAGATATATTTACATATTAAGGAAAAGAAGAAATAAGATGATAATCTTTTATTTATATAACCTTTTGTATTTAAATGTATAAATATTTGCATATTTTATTTTTTTGACAGATATATAGAACCTAGAAGAGTTACTTAATAAAGTGGTTTTGATATATATATATGCTCTAGATCTTCAATTATTAAGAAATAACAACATAATAATTTGTTCTGTGTGTTAATTTGATATAATAAATACTTCTTTAGACTATCAATTATAAAAATAAGATGGATATGGATTTACACAATTTGGAACATTTCATTAGAGTTATGTAATAAAAGTATAATAAAAACCATATAAATGAATGGTTCAAATAACCCACAGTTTGGATCTGGAAGATTTCTCTTAAAATAATAAGCCGAAATGACATAATTAATCATTTCCATAATTTCACCATGTGGCAAGAGTTGTTTGAAGAACAGATATTAAAAATATATAATTAAATATTTTCAACACGAGGTATTAGCACATTATCTGTGTACATGAAATTATACCATTTCAGCGCAATTTCTTTTTTCTTTTATAAATAAAAAATCTTCCCCTTTTATCTAACCTGTGGTAAAAATATATATAGTCATTTCTTATTGAGAGATATGGTTTTATTTTATTAAAATAATAAAATAGGATTCACAAAAGTTAAAATAACTGCTGCTTTTGATCTTTTGTGTGTGTATTAGCAATAAAGTCAAATGAAGAAAACTTATAATTTGATACAAGTTTATTTTGATATATATTCAGATACATTTAAAGCAGGTTTAAGAATTTTGTAATAAGTTGTATTGATGATTATATATATATATAAATATATATTTTTAGATATGTATGTGTATGTATAGTACTTGTTAGAAACTTTAGCAAAAAAAAATAGTAAAAAAGGTGACTATAAAAAATGGAAAAAGTACAAACATTATAGTCTACAAAAAAGGAGGAATGACAATCTCTTATTGAAGCCTTTGTACAATATTCCACAAATTAAATACAATTAGAGTATTGTAAATTTTCCTTGGAGTCTTCAATAAAGTAATATAATCCCTGACATGACCTTGTGGTGACATTGCAGCTGAATACACCCTTACTTATTGACGTCATATAAATCAACATCTTTTTAATAGTGTAAAGTTGTTCATCTCATCAAAAGTCAAGTGTCTTTTTAAATAACTTGCCATTGTAACAACAGTCTTTGATTTCCAGACTTAAGTCTGGTCATCTATGGACAATGACTTTCCAGAATGGTTGCAGGGTTTTCCCACTATGTACTAAGTGCAATTCTCAGCCTGCAACCCCGAGACATATTATTGACTGTATTGACTCGCCCATTGATGAGCTCTACTCTTCCCCGGCAGACACCATCAAAAGTCTCAAGCATTACAAGCTTGATACTTTAGTGTGATTGAGTGGAGATAAGAAAGATGAAGAAGACTTGCCATTGCTGCGTTTTCTCATGTATGAAAGTTTTTAGGTTCTATTATGAAATACAGTAGAACCACCCTGTAGAGGACCCCTAATTGCAGAGCCAAAGTGTCCTTTATGGAGGGGTCCTATTACCGGAGAGTTGCTAAATTGTATAAATGGTAATTTTGCAATTGAAAACTGTCCTTTGTAAAAGAGGGGTCGTTTAAATGGAGCTTTACTGTAATTGGGGGTTTGTCCTAAAGTCACATTGAGGGCAGGAGTTAGGTTTTTTGCTGTGTTTAATTTGATGTCTTTTTAAATTACTTGTACTTGTAGTCCTATAGTCACATTGAGGGCAAGAGTGAGGTCTTTCTACTATATGAGTGTTTAAATGTTGTTTTAGATTAGTAGGTATATTTGTTTTATAATCACAGTAAGAACATGTTTATGGTTTTTCGCCTGTATGTTTTAATTGGTGTATTTTTAATTTACTTGCAGTTGTTGTTCTATAGTCACAATGAGGGCAGGGGAAGGGTTTTTTCTCCTGTATGTATTGATTGATGTAGTTTTAAGCTTCCTGCAGTTGTTGTTCTATAGTCACAATGAGGGCAGGAGTAAGGTTTTTCTCCTGTATGTATTGATTGGTGTAGTTTTAATTTGTTTGCAGTTATTGTTCTATAGTGACAATGAGGGCAGGAGTATGGTTTTTTCTCCTGTATGTATTGATTGGTGTATTTTTAATTTATTTGCAGTCACTGTACTATAGCTACAATAAAGGCAGGTGAATGGTTTTTCTCCTGTATGTATTGATTGGTGTCTTTTAAAGCTTCCTGCAGCTGTTGTTCTATAGTCACAATGAGGGCAGGAGTAAGGTTTTTCTCCTGTATGTATTGATTGGTGTATTTTTAAGTTTCCTGCATTTGTTGTTCTATAGTCACAATGAGGGCAGGGGAAGGGTTTTTCTCCAGTATGTATTGATTGGTGTATTTTTAATTTGCTGGCAGTTATTGTTCTATAGTCACACTGAGGGCAGGAGTAAGGTTTTTCTCCTGTATGTATTGATTGGTGTAGCTTTAATTTGTTTGCAGTTATTGTTCTATAGTGACAATGAGGGCAGGAGTATGGTTTTTCTCCTGTATGTATTGATTGGTGTATTTTTAAGTTTCCTGCTTTTATTGTTCTATAGTCACAATGAGGGCAGGAGTAAGGTTTTTCTCCTGTATGTATTGATTGGTGTCTTTTTAATTTTCCTGCAGCTGTTGTTCTATAGTCACAATGAGGGCAGGAGTAAGGTTTTTCTCCTGTATGTATTGATTGGTGTCTTTTTAAGTTTCCTGCTTTTATTGTTCTATAGTCACAATGAGGGCAGGTGAAGGGTTTTTCTCCTGTATGTATTGATTGGTGTTTTTTTAATTTTCCTGCAGTTATTGTTCTATAGTCACAATGAGGGCAGGCGAAGGGTTTTTCTCCTGTATGTATTAATTGGTGTAGTTTTAAACTATATGATTGTTTTGCCCTATAGTCACAATGAGGGCAGGAATAAGGTTTTTCTTCTGTATGTATAGATTCGTGCATCTTTAAATGCAAGTTGCTGCTTGTTCTATATACAAAGTGAGAACAATAGTTGGAAAATTTTTATTGTATATATAAATTAATGCTTTTTATTTAATAATCTTGGCTTGTTCTATAGTAACAGTAAGAGCGACTCTAAGGTTTTTCTCCTGGATGAGTACAGCTTTGGGCTTTTCAAATGACAATAATTGTTAGCTCTATAGTCACAGTAAGGTGCTATTTCTGTAGATCTGCAGTGATTCATTTTGTGACATTGCATCTATTAATTTATAGTTATTTTGAGAATACAAATATATTTTATCCTTTTCTAGCTTTGAGTGATATTGAAAAATTTTAAAGGGGAAAATAAATCTTTGAAATAGATGAGAAAAAAATATATTTCTTTTTCTAAAAATATGCTGTATAAATTTATTAAGGAATGTTATAAAGGCAAAAATATCTTCTCAATAGCTTTTATCATATTGCATGTGGATACAACTTGAAATAGTCCAGCTGCAGCTGTGATGCACTGTTGGAGTCTGAAGAAGCACTACTGTGTCTTTAAATGTAGTTGGTTGTTTCTGGATAGAAGAATCAGGCTCATCTGGATTAAACACATCACGATTCATTACAAAACAAATTAAAATGTAGAAAAGAGTAAATTAATAAAAAATATTGGGAAAAACGAATTAAAAAATACAAAATTTACTTCTATTACTGTATTATTAAAAATTATAGATTATAATTGGGCCAAGAATCTGGGGATCTCCCACCAAAAGCTATGATCCCTTGAGGTGTTGAATTAATGAGATTAACTTAAATAGATCTAATTTTTACGATGTATCAAGGCTGACACTCAAGGATTAAAAGTATTGTAGTATATTTACGACAGGCGTTTTATTTATAAAAACACTGAACGTATGCATTGAACAAAACTTTGTAATCGACTTCTTGATAAAAATTCGGAAAAATTTTGTGTAATCTACGTACTTTTATTCTTTTAGCCAAATGTGATATTTTAGATAAAAAAAATTTGAGTCTTAAATATTAATTATTATTTATTTGTAACAAGTACTTAGTTTTAAAATTTGGTTAAGAAGGAATAAAATATTGTAAACAAGATGATGATAAGTTAATATTTTCTGACAAAATAATTTTAAATCATAGAAGGACCAAATATAGGTTTTTAACTTTTAATTAGACAATTTTAATTTATATTTAGACATTTTTCATTTTAATTTAAACTCTTTCATTTTTATTTAGATATGTTTTTAGGCTGTTTCAATGTTCCCATAAATTTTTGTTATCTAATATACTACTCTGATCAAATATTTTCGACACTCTTTGCCCATAAGTTAAAAAAAAAACCTTTATTATTCTACTAAATTCAAATTGTTCCCTTCAAAGTAGTCCCCATTGGCCGCGATGCACTTCAGCCACCTTTTTTTTCCAGTCGGCAAAACACCTCTGGTAGTCTGTTTTCTGGATCGCCTTCATGGCCTTTTCGATTCCACTTTGATCTCTTCTATGCTCTGAAATTTCCAACTCTTTAACTTTTTTTTTTAGCTTTCCAAAAAGGAAGGAGTTGCAGGGGGCCAAATCGGGACTGTAGGGGGATTGGGGTACACAGAGGTTGAGTGGTCCTGCAGGAACTTGGAGAGCTGTGTGCGCCGGCGTGTTATCGTGGTGGAGGATCCACGACTTGCTCCTCCACAGCTCCGGCTGTTTCTGCCTGATCGCTTCTCTCAATCGCCTCAAAACTCCCAGGTAGGAGTCAGCAGTTATTGTAGAGCCTTGTTATTGAAATTCATGATGAACGATGCCCTTGTAGTCGAAGAACACCGTCAATTTGACCTTGACTTTGCTGGGAGCCTTCCTCGCTTTCTTTGGTCTCGGCTCATTTTTGAAGTGCCACTCGGATGCCTGTTGGGTTGTTTCCAAATCAAAGCATAAATCCATGTTTTATCTCCAGTAATGACCCTCTTCAGCAATTAGGAGTGGTGGTTGTTGCTTCGAGATTGAGACTGGCCGTTTCTTTCAGGGCGTTCTTTTGATCAAAAGTCAAATCTTTGTACACGAGAACGGCGTTGAGTCTTCTCACTCCCAAAATGTCCTTCATTATCGATTGAGTCGACCCGAATGATATCCCTGCTTCTTCAGCGACCTCCCTGAAATTTATTCGACGGTCTTCATGCACCAGTTCCAACACCTTGTCCACTTTTCAGACATGGTTGATGTGGGCGGTCTCCCGGAACGCTTGTTGTCGGCGGTCTCTTCTTGACTCTCCTTGAAGCGCTTGTACCACTTGAAAACTTTTCTTCGGCTCATGACGGCATCCCCGTGGGTTGTTTGCAACATCCAAAAAATTTTGGCACCCTTGAATCCGTTTTTCACACAGAACTTGAGGCAAATTCGTTGATCCTCCATTTCGGTGACTAACGAAATCGAAGCACGGGTAAAATGGCTTCACTTCAAACAGCCACTTCTCACGCTGTTGTGGCGCGTGTTTTTGAAAATTGGCAGGTCTCCAAGCCAAGGGCGACGCTTGCGTTTGCCACAAACCGGGAGAAAATATATTGAGTTTTCAGGATTTTATGAGCAAAGTGTCGAAACTTTTTGATTAGAGTAGTATATATGTGTGTGTGTTAACCAAGACGGAGAGTCAGGGTGTGGAGAGTTTCCCAATACATTTCTGCACCTTGGAAGACCTTTAAGAGTTTTCACAGAATAAAGGCAGTCGTGGTCGAGGCAGAATGTAAGACCCAGGATTGTCCACACAAAAAACGAAGGGACACAGTTGTACTAGGAAAGATCTGAGAACAGATAGAGTCGAGCTAGCAGCAAAAGATGGAGATGGTTAAGAAAAGTTCTTACTGCTATACAGGTGGCATTCTGGAACTTTGAGGACCACTGACTGAATTTATGCAATATGAGACAATATGTCTCATATTTCTATAATTCAAACCAAGGTTCATCATGAGTGTATACATTCCTATGTTTAGAAAGTGTACTTAAACCATCAAATCCCATCACCTTTGTTACCAAGTGAGGGTAGCAGCAGAGATAAAGAAGTTGCTAATCGCATTCTATTTTAGTCGAACCTCCTTCATACACACCAGCAATCTAATTTACAGATGACAATCCAATGACCATAGATTTGAATCTGATTTGTCCATTGAGACAGTATACCAGAAAGATGAAGACAGCTAAATACAAATTTTGTGACATTTCAGAAATTCAAATTGTTGCTTATAGTAGTTTTAACCTGCTAATGAATTATCAGTCAGTTAATTATTTTATTCCAACTCCAATTTATTACTGTTGATTCTGTATTTATTATCCATAGTAATAGAAATCAGGGAAGTTGTTTGATGTTTCCTCAAAAGGAGAAACAGAGTTCAAGGAGATTCTTAACAGTATGAAACCACCCTAGGGACTCAGATGGAGTATTCTGAGGTAAATGACTGAAGTAGGGTTAATGCACTCAAGAAAAATGTTCCTCTAAGAAGTTCTTAGGGTTATGTGATGCATGTGAGCATGATATATGCGAGCATGAATTATTATTCGTTTATCCCGCAGCTATAATTTCCAACCAGGTACCAGCCCTGCCAATATTGTGGTAACTATGTAATATGATGTAGAATCTTTTAAGAAACTGATAATTTATATTATGCTTATTGTACATATTGACAGACTTCTTCTTTTGTACACAGTTCTTGTTCTCATTGTTAACATCATATGACTATTCTATTCATGCCTAAAATTATGGGTATATATATATGTATAGACAAATGTAAAGGCATACATTTATGACAGGGCAAGTGACCCTAGGGGAACAATATAAATAATTTTAAAAATAGTATGTGTAAAAATTGAGCCAGTCATTTACTTTATATACATAAATTACCAGGTTAATTGGGGGGAATTTTTTCCTGTTTATACATTTTTTTTTTTCAGTTTGGTTACTTCATTATTTTGAAATCATGACCATCTTTCATCACTTATCATCAGGATATCATGGAGACATTTTTACAAAAAAATTAGGATAAGTTAGAGAGGCTTTGGTAATAAATTGGTTACTGTAGTGTTTTGTTTTCTTCAGTGAGAGGTTCTTAGTATAATAAATAGATGTGAATGAACTTATATTGTTGATTCTACTTGTAAGTGTTGATAGAAAAAGCAGCCAAACATAGGCGAGCCTTGTAGCAGTGAGTTGAGTATACAGAAGCTCTATAATTCCTTTATGAACAGGGTAAAGCAATTGTTTGGTTAATTAAAGAATAATAAACTAATGAATGTAGGAGTTTAGCAGTGAGAGAAACTAAAGAAAACAGGAAGATGTGCCTGAAAGGCTTTACCTCATAGGTAGCCTTGATCACTTTGCAGGACCCAAAGATGCTCTTCAGGGGCTTTACTTACAACCTTACTTTTTGGAGGTAGTATAAACAAGAGATCAGTTTTCAATGAATCATTCTGATAGGTAAGGAAAGATGTCATCAATATTGGTTTTTGCCTGATGAATCATGGGAAAGGAAGAATTGGGGTGTAGCCAGTCACATTTGTAAGAACGCAGATCTAACTGGTGAACAGTGAGTGTGCCATAAGATGGAAGAAACATAGATTACAATTCTTGTGACAGCTAAGACTTTGTATGGCACACCTGATGGAATTCTGCTTTTGCCGTTCCCAAGCCAGGATGAAAATTGAGGAGGGGGAGCACTAACAAGTTCGCTAAAAAACCAGAGCTCAGCTGGCCTGGCTGATAGTACCCTGTAACGGCTCCTAATCCAGGGATACAGGGTGAGCAGCATTTGTACTCCATGTTATTGCAGCTGTACATGGTGTCTGTTCTTCATGTCAGAGGCGGCCATTTCTTTGGAGCTAAGTCGGCCTGCCACTGAGTAGTGCTCCCAGTCTTAATGACAAAGGCAGACGCATTCTACTTCACCCAGTCATGATGGTTGTCAAACAGGCACCATCAAGAGTCGCAACTTGATACCCTAATATGCTTGGGTAGAGATAAAAAGAAGAAGAAACCTGATTGAATGTAACACATTATTGTTGATAAAATTATCAGGCATCCAGAGAAAAGAGGGGCCTGCTTTTTTACTCAATAGTGATACATGGGATTATTTTATTGAATTGTGAACACATTTATGTGATGAATGAAAATTTAAGTTATTTATAAAGAGAAAGCATCCTTTATGAATTTCTTTTCTGATTATATATTTCAAAATTATAAATGGTGGGGTGAAAGATCATGTGAAGAAGAGAAGATAGTTACTGCAAAGGTTGTAATATAAATTCCAAAATGGTCACTTCTAATTTAAGGATATTAAAGATGAATTGTTTTCAATATGATTTTTATTAAAACAAATTAAAAATCATTGATGTATTCCACATTTATACAATGAAGATTTATCTTCAAAACGTAGAAGAAATCTAAGAATTCCTTAACCATTGCAAATATATAATAAATGCAAATATAAAATATGCAAATATATAAGTGGCCTGATAATAGTGTATTTAATATTCATATGTATTAATGATATATTTTAATTTCCCATATACAAAGAGAGATGTTTGAATTTTCTCATTTTATTAAGGAGCTCAACAAAAAAAATGTTCAAGATGGGATTTATAAATGTATTAATATGAAGCTTTCATGAAACATATATTTGAACCTTTGGTTTACCAATTTTAATCATTAAATAACGTTCACTTAAATTTTGGACATCAAGGTATATTAAATATGTTGTTTTAACACAAAATTCTGATTTGTTAAATTGATTTGTTCATTTTTTGTAACATGGCCCAATACATTTATTATTTGGTATGGTAATTTTAAGTTTTTTCACAAAAAGCCACCTCTCCCATCAAAATAAATGCCTAGACTGAGAGGCATTAATAGTCCATCTCATCAGAATCTGTTGGTGTAAATTCCAGGTCAGCACCTTTGGCAAATTCTGAGCGCCGACCTGGATACCCTTGTTTGGGCGATCTTTCCAAGGCAAGGCTTTCATTTCATTATATCCAAAAGGGTTTAATGAATTCCTCAGAATATAACAAAAAGGTATCTCTTGCTGGCTAAATATATTGATGAAAATTTTACCAGAAGGAGATATTGATCTATAAAAAGAAAAGCCACATCCCAAGCCAAAAGGATCCATATAGACTTGTCTTCTTCCCACTTTGTCAACTCTACAAGCCATAAAGCATTTTCACACCAGCGCTCTATAATAACCCCCGAAAAAAATTGCTCTGAATTTAGACAAAATTTCAGAGAAACACAAATCACCTTCCAGTGGATCACATCCCACTTAAAACTGATGGGAAACAAGAAGCAATGCCTAACTTAGACGTTGATTTCAACTCCTTCAAATGCCTACAGGAAAAAATAAAGGAGTCAACATTTCATCATTGGTACCTAAACCCAGAGCTATTCTGGAAAGTGGGATGAACCAACAGGCAGCAACCTGTATTTCCAAGCTCCAAACTGACAGCCACACAAGACCACTCCTTTTCCAGGATGGTGTCAAGATTTTCCCATAATGCACCATCTACAGGACCAAAGAGGCCTCACCAGACCACCTCTTGGAATGTATGGGAGCCTCAAGACTTGTATTCCAACCCTAACAAGATTATAAATTCAATCCATGAATTCACTCTCCATGACCTTGTATAATGAATCAATGAGATTTTAAAAAACTATGAATATATATATATTTTTTTGCTTCTCCCTAGTACACGTGGTACAGGCCATGATAATTATGGTGGGTAGAAGTTGGCGTCTTGATTTTACTGTAAGTGCACCACATGTCTACACATGTCAAAAGCAGTTTGACTTTGCACTTACAAATGTGCCAGATCCCCGTTTTGGTTACTTGCACTCGCTGGTGGGGTTGGACTTTTGCAAGGATCGAGGGCCATTGGAACTTTTTTTTTTTAATCAGACCCGGATCGAAACCCGGGTCGTAGCGGTCGAAAACCAACGGTTTAGACCATCCTTCCACTGACCCCCAAACTATGAACCTACTCCACCTAGAGTTCAAAATGCAGTGAAACCTTTGTAGGGGAGGCAAGAAGATTCACAGGTCTAACTGAACATTAGAATATGTCAGAAACTAAGATAGCCATTCATTGATATTCCAACACACCTATATTGAAGAATACAGTGATAAATTAATCAATTATGTGAAAGTTGAGGACAATGCTTGTGCTTGTCGAAAAGCCCTATTTTTGTGTTGATAAAAAGAATCAACACAAAAATAGGGCTATTTAACAAGCACAAGCATTGTCCTCAATTTTCACATAATTGATCAATTTATCACTGCATTCTTCAACATGATGTATTAGCGGGACATCTGGTAGTTGCACTATTTTTATTCATAAGCTTCTTTTAAAAATAAAATAATTTTTTACTGCCCTTATCGGTATAAAATCAAAGCAGTGTAGTGCAATATTACAGCAGTATGGTAGATTACACTGGTGAAACCACTTGGAGGGTTCACCACTGATGAGCCAGGTCCAAATTTACCATTGCAGTGTAAGGGTAGTAGAAATTGATTTTAAAAAATAGTTTAATTTCTTATACTGCATATTCTTTAGTTTTAGCTCAGTTAAAAAAACCTTTTGTTTTTATCCCCAAGTTTAAAAATCTTCTTGTCATATTCCATTTATATATATGGGCAAATAATATATCATCATATTAAATTGGCTTACTTTTAAAGTCCATTAGTGTTACAGTCAAAGAACAGAGAGGATTGATGACTCTTTTTCTAATGTTATGATAATACAAAAATGAATATTTTCTCCTTCACGTTTTAATTTATCATTTATATATTTAGGTATATTAAAAAAGAGTATTTATTCATTGTTAATTAATTTTCTCAAATATGTGTCTTTTTTGAATTGAGGAATTTGATATATATCTAGTTGCTATAGTAGGAATAATGCAAATATATAACACATTGTGTGTGAAATCAAAGTAGTATACATTTAAAGTTATTTTCAAAACGATTTAAAGTTATATAAAATGCATTAAATATTTATAATAATTGCTTATTGATCCTGAAAAATATTATACAAAGTGTCAGAAATAAAATATATTCAAATTTTAATATATTTTTCTCATTTTTTGACTTTTAGAGAAATAATTTTTATCTGCTTTGTGCATTGTGCAATTTTTATCTGCTTAAACTTGTTTTGTGCTCTGTAAATATTTTAACAAAATGTGCCGTGCTTTTAATATCTTAAAATTGAGAATCACAAATACAACTTACCTGTAATAGTGTTCGGTTATTGATTTAAAAATTTTCATTACTTTTAAATAAACACACTTATAGCAAAAATTATAGAAATTTGAAAGAATCAGCATTAAACAACAACAATAAAATCCAAGTCATTTTTCGTTTTTTTTTTCCACAGATTTTAATAAACACTCAACGAGAGAGAAAATATCTTTATTTACAGGGCTGCTAACTAAAATAAATGATTTTTGAGACCCAATAAACACTCAACGAAAATGTATATTATTTTATAAATAATCTTAATGATGATATATTAAAAAAATATCTTTAAAAATAAAAATGAAAATTGTCAATAATTCGTTCTGAATAAATATGAATGAATATTTATTCTGATATAGGTTTTGCAATTTTAAGGCAACATTTTACACTTTTGTTACGACATTGTTTAATATAAAAAAGAATCTTACGCCTTTAAAATAGTTTTGAATTTTGATAACAGATGGCGCACTAGTGCATCATATTATTAATGTTCTAGTAAAAGAAACAATTTGATAGGAAAAAAGATGCAGCCTATTGTAATCAAATCAACGATTGGCCCAGCTGGCGAAAAGGTCGGTATAATCGACACCAACATACTTTTGAAAATTCTTGAAAGATGTGGCATCGAGTACAAAGTAGAAGAAACTCCTTCAACAAAGAAACGAACTCGCGAATCCCCATCAGATTCAACACCAGTAGCCATAAGACACCGAGAATGGAAGTTGTCTCACAGCATAATGAAAACGATGTCTCCATGAACGAGGTAACTGAAGTCCCTCAAGAAACGTCCGCAGCTACCCCATCTCAGGTTAACGAAGAAAACATTGATGAAGATGGTCCTTGGGCAAAAGTCACACATGCAAAAAAGCCAAGAATACCACCTGTAATAGCAGAAAATGTAACAGACTGGAAGTTGCTCTGCCAAGAGCTGAAAGACCTGTGCACAGATAAATTCCAATGCACGATCTCAGGAAATAAGCACATTATCAAGGCCAAAAATATTTCAGACTTCAAAAAAATCAGGGAATATGTTCAAAAAAACAATTGCGGCTACTATTATAGACTCCAAGAAGAAAAACCGCTCAAAGTGGTATTAAAGGGCGTGACAATAGCCTACAAGACTGAAGATATAGCAATAGAACTTGAAACAATGGGCTTTTCTGAGACCTCTGTGAAGAGACTTCATAGACAATCAACTAAAAGGCCAATGAATTTAGTACTGGTAGAATTACCGAAAAATGAACAAAACAAGAAAATTTACTAAATAACTGAACTTCTCTATCAGAAAATTGCAGTAGAATCTTTCAGAACAACAAACCATGACTCAATGCTTCAACTGCCAGGGTTTGGGCACGGTCAACTTAACTGCTTCCTGAAACCAAAATGCGTCAAGTGTGCCGAGGAGCACCATTCGAAGGACTGCCCAATAAAGTCAAGACAACTTCCCCCAAAGTGTGCAAACTGCGAAGAAGCGCACACAGCCAATTACCGCGAATGCCCTAAGTTTCGAAGAGTACATCAGCAACAGCCAAGATACCCTGGTCAGTACAAACCTAACAACCCACTTCCGATTTCAAAAAGATCTGAAACACTGCCGAAAATTGTAGAACAACAAAACCAAAGCAATGCTGAGGTTTAGACAAGAAAAACTTCTCGTTCTGAAACTAAGGACCTGTGTGAAAAATTGATGCAAGTAATCAAAACATACCTACAATGAATTGCAAATTACCTTTTAAAATTATTGCTTGGAATTGTAACAGAATCAGATCAAAGAAAGAAGAATTATTGCACTTTTTAGAAGATAACTCAATTGACATTGCTCTGCTCAGTGAAACTGTTAAGTCGGATTTAAGGCGTGTCGAAATACGTTGTACATTTGACTAACAAATATCCCATTCTAACGTATTTCAAGGTTTTTCGATTATACTAGATTATTTCAAAAATCACCAAAAACACGCCACGGCGAACACACAAACAAAAAATACAATATACGATTAATATAAACACTTAAATATAAAGAATGAAGAATTTCATTCAAATCCTATGTTAACATACTTTCAAATTTAGAAATTTATATAGTATACCAAAGTCCATCTATGTGAAGTCCACTCCCCATATCACAACGTGGTACCGAGGGCAAACCTCAAAGTGAGTTAGCGAAAAGAAAACTTAATACAATATTGTCAGGTCAATTTCTATCGTGGTGATATGTACAATCATCACCTCTACGATTTGAATAACATACACCTCATTCCGATACACTTTAAGGGATTTACAATTATGTTAGACTATTAGAAACCTGACCAAAATGGAAAAACACACCAAAGCATGATACACAAAAACAAAAAAAAAAGGTATTCGCTTAATATAAACACTTAAATATTAAGAATGAAGGATTCATTCAGACCATGTATGGACATATTTCTAGGCCTAGAAATTTTGTATGACACACGCGAACATTGGTACAATTCTCATTGGGATGAGTATAAACCACCACATATCTAAATTTAAACAATATATATATGTTCAAATCAATAGGCTTGAGGGATAAGTCTCTTTTAAATACATTTATTTCAAGCTTTCGGGCTCAACCGCCCTTCGACAGGAAAAATTATAATAGCTACTAAAGTTTTCAGATCCAATCTAAATATAAATTTTGATATATATATATATGCATACACAATAAAATTAAGGGAATGAAATTGTCTTGAATGTTAACATGAATTATATGATATATATATGTTGGGGCACGTTTTTTGTAACCATACCCCAACAGAAGGCGTATGTATAATCAAATCAAAAGGATACATGGCTTCCCTCCCACATAGACTTACAGACCATTTTTTTTGCCCAGAAACTTAGACACTTGGTGACACCAGACTTCCATGCCGAAAGCTGATGCCTGGTAAAGAAGAAGACATCCAGAGACATCCTAGCTGGAAACTGTTGTTTCATATGTACATATATTCCCCTCACCAAAAATTTAGGTAAAGGTGACCAGAAAAAAAAAAAAAAAAGAGAAAAATGGAGAAGGAAGATCTCTAAAGACTGAAACTTATAAAATATCCTTCCAGAGAAAGGAAAGCATCACATTACAGTCCAGGTAAAAAGGGCCTGGGTCAATTTTAGCCAAGACGGGGGCGATATATATACCATCCCGAGAAAAAGGGAGGATTGTATTTCAACCCATGTGGAAAGGAGGGGGGGGCTGGAGTCTGAAATCTTACACTACCGCCGGGGTTGTTTCTCTCTTTAGATTTTTTGTTTTGGTAATACTATATGTTCTATTTTGATGAGGCCTGGGGCGTCTATGAAATTGATACTGGAGCCGTTGGCCATTTTGATTGGTGTTTCTTTCGGGGAATGAAAATGGAGAGAGAGATGATATAAAAGAAGGTTCTTTGCCAAAAGGCAGGATTCGATCGGAGTCGCTCAGTGAAAGGACAGTCTGCAGACAGGAGACCAGACCTTTGTCGGCACTTTCGAGAAAAGGTAAGCCATTTGTCATTATGACTTAGCGCCTTCCCCCCCCTTTTGTGTAGTAGCCAACCTAGATTTCGCATGGGCCCTAAAGGGCTATAAAGTAACTTCAGGTCACCTCTACCTAAATTTTACTATGTAAATAGCATATCTCGTCAGTTTAGACATGTTCCCAAATTTTAAGATATTTAAATAAATATCTAGAGAAATTTTCTTGTTTCCTCTGTTACCTATTTCATACATAATTTGCCTTATAGTGCTATTCCCACTGTTTAAATGAAATGTTGTATGTTTCTTACCTATTTGAAGGGAATGTTACTAATAATCAAGTCTCCCATAAATTACCGGCCACATACATTGCCGCGAGTGTCTGTGTTTCAGTGTTTTATAGATTGCCCAATTTAATAACGATTTCGTGGGTTGTCTGATGAAATTGTATAATAGTGTCGCGGCTGTTTCTATCTTTAGACCATTGTTCTGACAATATTATATGCTCGATCCTTGCTTTAGCTCAACTCTTAATCAATTACAGAGTTTCTCCCCCCTCTTCTTTTTTTTTATTTATTTTATTTATCCTGTTTGCACAAATTGCATTACATGTGATGATGTAAAGACATATGCCGATAGTGCATCACTGACAGCTGTGCTGCTATTATACAACATTAAGATCTTGCTGCGGGTTATATACATGGGGTTGTTGGCCTAAATTGCTATATATATATATATACTTAAGTAAGGAAACTTTTAAGAAGTCACATCGTGTATCCTCCCTTTTCAACTATCCAAACCGGGATACTCATCAATGTCGCCCGCCGCGGGGCTCGAATTTAGTATATGTTTCATCCCCTATACTTTAGAAATATATACCTAATGAAAAGCCATACTATTTTTAAGTATTGGTGAAGTAGTCCACGCATCCTGAGATTAACAGTCTATTATAAATCGTGAATTTTAATTTATGCTTTCCGTTTCACGGGCATTTTATCAGGCAATGAAAGTTATGTTGAGGCGGTGTATACCACATCTCTCGCCGCTGTCTTTTACGATTCACATTGTTTGTGGCAAAACCTTAATATTATCATTGATTTCTGACATCAAAGTAAAAACGTCTATGGGGATGAGTATCTTTTATTCTGGTCTTCTCGAGCTTTCGAGCTTGTCCGCCCTTCTACAGGAGAAACATATACAATATATCAAGAAAATATAACGTCGCCTGATGCTAAAACTATTATGATTCTATGTACATATATATATATATACATTAGAAAGTTTTGCATATTATTTGTTTTCTTAAGACATATTTTTTTTTTATTAAGGTATTACACATATTCTACTATTGTTTGCTATATTCTATGAATTATCTTATAGGTTAGAAATTCTATTATTTAAGTAGTTTTATAATAGTTATTGGCTATTACATATAAGTTACTTATATTATTGTTGATATTATTAGCTGGTACTAGGATATATTGTGTTATATGTTTCGGGCAAATCTATTTCTATTAATGCTATTGTATTTTCTGAATAATAGAGAATCAATTATAAGCCTTTGATATTTGCTGTTTATGTTATTGTAATGTATTCTAGGTTCTCCTAATGCGAAAGTGTGACCTGTTCCTTTGCAGTATTGGAAAATTAGAGACCTATTGTCTTGATTAATAACGTTGCGTCTATGTTCATATATTCTATTGCTGACTCTCCTTCCTGTCTCCCCTGCGTATTTTGGCTTGGCAGCTGTATACACTCTGACAAGGGAAGGTTATCTTAAATTGATAAATGTGCATTTTTTTTTTTGCCTCAAGTAGAGATTTCCAAGATTCTATTTCTGAAACATTTTTTTGGATGAAGACAAATAAAACCATCTTGATAGTATTGAATTTTACAGTAAATATTTGCCAGCAGAAGGCATGATGAGATTACATGAAATTTAAACCAGTTATATGCTTAGTATGTTCCTTCAGTTGCAATTTGACACCGTCTTGAAATAAAGAAATTGGACGGTGCGCTATATCTTGATGCTGGATATTTCTGTGTCAGAAAGGTGTAGTTATTCTGTTTAATGAGAATTCCAATAATTATCGAAATTTAGCAGATTATCATTGGGGATTTGAACAACTGTCTTGAAAATTTTTGAACAGCCCGAGTAGATAAAGGAGTCCTGGAGTTAGAGTGGAGAATTAGTAGTACAGACTGACCACTCGACGCAGATAACTCTAGGGAACAATTATTGTGTTAATCCGCCGTAGACAAGAAGAACATTGATTCTCAGGATACTCGATAGGCAGAATTTTGAGAATTGATAAGGTCATGGTTAAAGTTTACACAGGCATGTGGGAGTAAAGACAGTGATTTAAAGAGGCAGCCTTATGCCTTAAATACTTTCAGTGGAAGTAGATGCCACTGCAAATATTCAGGTCTAATAATTTCTAAATTTGAAGTCATGCATGACGGGTTAGCACGGGATTGACGCCTGGACGGGTTTTCACTGGGATTAATCGAGCCTGCGAAAGAACTAGAAGAAGTGTGACATGTCACGCCACTGTACTAAGATAATAATTGAGAAGATTTATGTTGAGCCAACTGAAATTAGTAAAGAATTAAGAGATTAAGGTCTTATTCTTTGAGTTTTACACTAATTTCAATTACGCGATATGGACGGCGTTATAAGTTGGGTGGAAATGATTCGGCCGCAATGGGATAGTCTCCTGGAGATTGGTACGATCAAATAATACTTATTGAATGCCGGGCGGGATCGCATAAAGCATTAAATGACATCGAGAAATGCTTAAAGAAACACCCTAGAAGATTGGGGATCGACAAAATGACGACATGGAAAATGCTCAACATTGTACATTGGCAGCAAAATGATATCTTGCTATTGTATGGACGACCACTCCTTCCTGAAATGTGCAGCGGATGTTAGTCCCAGAATTAGGTCCTTTGAGGCGACACTTTCCTTTGCAGATGACATAAAGACGCATGACAAAACAGCACACGAGCATTTAAACTAGCTTCAATTCCTGCCATTAATTAATTTAGTTGACCAATAGCTATAGAACCGCTGGAGACCTCCATACCCTGTGTGAATATTTTAGTGAGAAATGAGCGATTCAATTCTATGAGCCATGAGGTATCCTGTAAGATCGGAGTTGTACCCCATTCAATTTTTTTTTTAATAGTAGCCAGTACGAGATATTTCCAGGATTTTTTTTTTTCTAACTGTCATATAATTCGAAAACTAGAAAACTACACCATTTTAATACAGTTTACGTTTAGCATCCATGTGAACTCAATATGACTATTGAACGTAGATTGAAGATTAATGAGCGAGCCAACCTAGAGAGAACGAGTTTAATAGGCTTACAATCAATAGTTGAAGCAAACTATTCGCACAAATTTGTTATGTTCTCTCTCTAAATGATCTATGACATTATAGGTTTTCTTAACAAGGTAACTACCCCGCCGAGTGTATATGGAGTTATAAAGCTTAAAGGTCATAGGCTGTTGGAATAGAGTAGTTCAAAATTAAGAGTGATAATAGATCGGGATCCAGATCCCGATGACGGGTTTCGAGGAAACACCAGAGGGATGAAAAGGCAGTGAAATGTGTAGAAAATGATGGAAGAGAGATGAGAGAGAGGTGATGAAAGAGGTGTTGAAAGTGATAAAAAGAGTGAGAAAGCGTTGAATGTTGATGAGAAAGAGATAGAGAGATGCAGAAAGATGTTGAAAGAGAAAGGATTGGAAAGGGTTGGGTAAAGAGTTTTGTAAATAGTAGATAAAGGTTGATAGAAGAAAGTACATTTAATGTATAAAGCGTAGCTGTCGACCGCAATATCGCCTCGATTGAACTATTTCTTTTAAAATAAGATATATTATGCACTGGGGGTTTGTGTAAGCTGATTTACATAAGTTTCAGCGATTGTATACACTATTTAATATAGATAGGTCTTTATTAATTACAATATTAGGTTATATATTAAATAGCAAATATGTCTTAGTGTTAATAACGAGTTTACAAAGTGGGAAGAGGAGCTTCTTTTTATTGGCATGCACACAAGCTTTCGGACATATCGTCCTTCATCAGGTAAGAGTAATAAACGCGCTGAGGATCCATATATACACAAAGCTGAAAAGAAAATTTACATAATTGCAAAAGATAAAAGTATTTAAAGATAAAAATAAGAACAAATATGCTAAAAAGATTATAGGGATTAAATGCTAATAAATCTGGACTAAGTACATATGCACTATGAATGGTGTTAATCAAGGGCAGGTAAATGCAACTTATGGCTATTCACATAACATATGGTATTGTTCCGGTATATCTATATGCCTGTTGATGCTGTTTGTTTTTATTGACACAAATGCCTCTAGTAAAAGTCTCTGGTACTTATTATTGATATTGTTGTATAGAATGGATGGCTTTGTTAAATTAAATGTATGACCGGTTTGCATAGAATGACTGTAAATAGGGGAATTTAGGTTTTTATTAGAGATGTTTCTGGAATGCTCAACCATTCTGATGGCGACGGATCTACCCGTCTCCCCGACATAAGTGGCATTGCATTGGTCGCAAGAGACGGAATAGACAGCACCACCAGAACGGAGAGCACTCGCATGAAGGGAAGATCTGGTAATGGGGTGTCGGATTAGTGTGGCGATGTTAGGTGGGTTCTGGAAGTATGTTGTAATGCCATGTTGCCTTAAAAACCTGGCTATGGTGATAGACTGGGGGCAAAAAGGAAGGGAGCAAATATTTCTGTGTATAGCTGGAGCACTGTTGTGGTGAGGGTCATGCATGTGTTTAAGAATGAAGGGGATCGGGTAGCCGGATTTGGATAAATATGAAAATATTTTAGCCTTTTCTATTGTTTGGAATAACGGGAGGGAACAATGAGTAAAGATACGTTTAGTGAGAGCTCTAACTGTATTGATTTTGTGTGGTGTTGGGCAATGTGACCGGAAGTTTGTGTGGTGTGGGGGTGTGTTGTTTTTATAGTATACTGTGGTATGGAAACTGCTGGGGGTGCGTATGACTAGTGTATCTAGGAAAGGTAGGACTGAGTGATTTTCTGTTTCATGGGTGAAGGCTATGTCTGGGTGGAAGGAGTTGAGGTCAGATAGGATGTGAGAGGCAGATACCTCACTTACCAAGCAAAAGGTATCATCGATGTACCGCCTCCATAGAAAGATGTCTGAAGAATGGCGTGAAGTGATCCATTGGTCCAGTGACCTCATGACAACCTCAGCCACCACGGTTGAGAGGGGACTACCCATGGGGGAGCCCTTGGTCTGCTTGAAAAACTGGGTATCAAATGTGAAGGTGGACATGCCTAGGCATATGGAAGTGAGCTCGACAACCGTCTCCGCGGTGAGGGTGTCTAACAGGGGGGCATTTTCGAGGAAAGTGCGTAAACTATTAATGATCAAGGGGTGGGCAAGTGAGAGATATAGAGACGTTACATCGAAAGAAACCATTATGGACCTGGGGGGAGGTGTGAGGCTGGTGATATAGGACACAAACGAGGGGGAGTTTGCAATGGTATATTCCCATGGGGGAGACTGTAGAAGGGGGGTCAAGAAGTTGGACAAAAATTTTGACAGGGTATATGCCGGAGAGAGATGGTAAGATATGATTGGTCGGAGGGGAACATCGGGCTTGTGAATTTTTGGAAGGCCGTAAATGTAGGCTATTTGGGCGAGGTTAGCTGTGAAGTCGTTATATTGCTCTCCAGTGATCTGCTGGGACCTTTTTAATCTTAACAATAGTAAACGGAAATTCTTAACGGATGCTTTATGTTCCTGTTCAGTGATGGCAGAAAAAATGGAGTGTTGGTCGAGAACGTTTTGCATTTTTTGCTTGTAAACGGTAGTGTTGAGAATTACGGTCTGTGAGCCTTTGTCGGATTTTGTTATAACTATGTCTCTATTGCGTTTAAGACGGGAGATAACCCTATTCATGGCTAGGGACGGTTTAGGGATATTGTAGGGTCGTTGAAGGGTGGAGGTGACAAAATGCCTAATCTTATGGGTGTCTTGGTGGTTAAGGCCTCTGAGAGCGGGTTCCACACCAGCTATGATGCGAGGAATATCAGAAGGCCCAGGCAGTCTGTATTTTAGGCCCAATGATAGAATCTCAGCATCAGCAGATGGCAAGACATAGTCCGAGAGGTTGACCACTCCTTGGGGTGACTGGGGAAGATAGGCTTCTAGTAGATAGGCAGGGAAGTTGTACTTCTTGATCCAGTGATGAAGCTTGGAGTTGTGACGTTGCGTTATATCGTTCTTCTGGTGCCGAATGTCCCTTGTGATGGATTGCAACAGATCGGCCATTTCTGGTTTGGTTAGTAGCTGAGAGACCAGAAAGATCAATCCCTTGACAGACTTAGAAATAAATCGGATATTGGAATGGCAACCTTTGATTCTAGACGATAACAGATGGAGTTGGGCGCGGCGTATGACGACGGATGAAAATGGATTGCGAACAGGATCCCTGATTCGAAGGGATGGAGGTATAAAATCAGCCGTTTCACACAGTTTGTTAAAATTCAAATGGAGGCGCCATCTTGACAACTGTAACGATTTCTTTCGTAACTGATAGGTATAACGAGGTAGGTCTTCAGCGGAAGGATTCATGATGAATTCCAGGATAAAAAGCGTAAAAATAAGCGAATTAAGTAGAACTGCTCTTCACTGAAGGTTAATAACGAGTTTACAAAGTGGGAAGAGGAGCTTCTTTTTATTGGCATGCACACAAGCTTTCGGACATATCGTCCTTCATCAGGTAAGAGTAATAAACGCGCTGAGGATCCATATATACACAAAGCTGAAAAGAAAATTTACATAATTGCAAAAGATAAAAGAGGCATTTGTGTCAATAAAAACAAACAGCATCAACAGGCATATAGATATACCGGAACAATACCATATGTTATGTGAATAGCCATAAGTTGCATTTACCTGCCCTTGATTAACACCATTCATAGTGCATATGTACTTAGTCCAGATTTATTAGCATTTAATCCCTATAATCTTTTTAGCATATTTGTTCTTATTTTTATCTTTAAATACTTTTATCTTTTGCAATTATGTAAATTTTCTTTTCAGCTTTGTGTATATATGGATCCTCAGCGCGTTTATTACTCTTACCTGATGAAGGACGATATGTCCGAAAGCTTGTGTGCATGCCAATAAAAAGAAGCTCCTCTTCCCACTTTGTAAACTCGTTATTAACCTTCAGTGAAGAGCAGTTCTACTTAATGTCTTAGTGTTATGGTGAACTTTGAAGAACTTGCAGTTTTTCTTTTATTTTAAACTATAACGTGTGTTCTAAACTTCCAGTTTTTCCTACTTTATATTTTTGTTAACAATTTTGTCTTAGTGTCATGGTGAACTTTAAACAGTTTGCAGTTTTTTTTATTTTTTTTCATGTGTTCTAGTGCTAAGTGTTGAAAGGAGCTTTAACACCATGTTTCAGGGTTTGTGTGTTATTTGTCTCAACCTTGTCTTTGTGCAGAATACCGTCTCACAACCTTACTGTAGTGTTTGTTGCCATCTTTAAAGATCTTCACAATTTGTTTTAATATTAGTGTGTCATTTAGAGAAAATTGTCACAACCTTATCCTTGTATAGAACACCGTTTTATTTAATAAGTTATATGAGAGATTTTAGATATAGTATAAGAGTTACTATTTACATGAGCCAAATCGACCCAATAGTTAGAGCAAGAGGGGAGAACTCAGATATTTCCTCCTTTCACGTGATGCGACTGTTCACCCCGACCGGTCGTGCCAGATAAGAGGGGAAGTTGACAGAGTTAGTGTGAACAGTTTAACTTTACGCAGGTCTACAAGGGTGAAAAGGCCCACACAGTGTAAATTCTGCTTAGACTGTCGCCTCTAACTAGGATTTTGGAGTGTGTACGGAGAATCAGCTCGATAGAATGAGAAGTTTAGAGATTCCAACCTTTTTTTTTTAAACCTTTTTTTTTTAAAGTAGAACTTCATTAGGATTCCTTTTTTTTTTTAATACAAACTATTTCTTGTTAAAACCCGAGTTTCAAAGACCAATGAGAATAATGTATACCATTGTGAATTAACTATTTAGTGTAAATCTGAAATTTTAGTTATTATCAGGAGTAATAGGTGAAGGAAGGTGTAGGAAATCACAACTTAGAGGGGGGCTATGTCTAAAACAACAAACCTAATAGGCATCCTATGGCTTGTGTTGGGTAATACAGAAACCCTATAATCCCTGGCCTTCAGGTAGTAGCTTTGAAATAGGTTTCTAATGAGGACATGAAAGGTCAATCTTTCAGAGTAAAATTGTGAAGTATAGGGACCCTAAGCCAGGGGTAGAAGTTAAGTAGGCCCAGACTATAGTCGATCCTTGGAAAGCACTTGAGAATGTTAGTGTTGGGTAGTGAATCGTAAACCCTATAAATCCATCTTTCAATAGAGTGCTGAGGTCGGACTACTGCAAAGGGGACAGACGCACGAGGAAGTAAGAAGAAAGTGACTTCACCCACGGTGGCTAGGGGAGAGACTCAATCCGCTTTTATGAGGTGTCACGCTTAATGGTCCTTTATTCGCCATTATAATTTGTGTATGTCTTTATATAGAATTGTCGTGAAAAGTCGCTTGGTGTCAAGGCAAGGGCAGTTTTTGAAGTTACACTGATTTTTTAGTAGGTTAGCTTCCAGATTATTTAGAATTGTTAACATTTGATTGTTAACAATCAATTTTGTTTATTTGTTTAAATATAAATAATGTTTATCCATGTATAGATAACTTTTATGTAGAGTTTGTATGAGGCATTTATTTAAGTCAATAGGGCTTTAGTCCCCACTTTGTTTTAATTAGATAACTTTATTTGATTTCTCATTGGTCCTGAAAGACTTTATTATTGTTAGGGTTTATTTGATAGATAATTGTAGTACTTTGGCATTTATAGCAATTTTTAACTATAGTATGAATGCAGTCTGCGAATGAAATATGTATGAATGGAATGACTAATGATTGTTGTCAAAGTTAAAAACTATTATACTGTTAGACCAAAATTACTTTAGAGTAGTGTTAGGGAATTTAATAGGTTCAATTTTCAATTTTGATTTCTTTATTTGTTAGGAACGATAGCCTCACAGGACTGTAAAAACTCTATTGTTAGGAAAATATTCGCTCCATTTTTGTTAGGTCTCCTTTTGGAGGAGTATAAAATTTTTTTAATTTCTATTACTAGAGAGGGTAATAAAGTACTCATTGTTATTTATATCAACTTGAATTTTAAGAGTCGTAGATAATGATCATATCTCGATTCTCAGACTGGAAGGTTGTGGGAGGTTATGATCAGACCAGAAAACCCACAAAACTTCTCCTCATTAGAGGAAACGAAGAGGTATAGATTGAATTTTATGCAGGATGGGGGATTTGTTTTAGCCATGCCGTATAGCCTGGGGTATAACGGCGCGACCTTGGGTAACCGATCTGACACCGTAGTTTCGACGCTTTTAGCGTGGCTGGAGCGAGGGTATTCCAGACGGGAGGTCCTGTGAGATTGGCATGTAGGCAGAGATTGCCCAGTTATTCTAGACGAAGTGTTCCCGTCTATTGAATTTTTTTTTGGTACCAGTTTGATCCCCCATAGCTAGCGGAAGTTTCTTCTAATAAAGGATTCGCCCTGCCATACGTTTTGTTGGAATGAATTCGAGCATAAGACCGATTCGAGAGACAGAATAAGTAATTATCAGGACCTTCAACGAGTTTAGACTCGTTCCATGTTAGGATAAGATTTTAAAGTATTAGTTAACTATAATGACCGCGAACGAGACACCAGAACGAGCCAATGAGTCAAAGTTTTAGAAGTGTTGTATGGAGGACAGTAGAATTAAGAGCAGTTATACAGGGAGTAGAATCCTGAAGGAATTTGTAAAAGGAACCAAAATTTAAGATTGATAAAATTCAAACTTATAAGATGTAGATTTATAGGATTCAGGTCAATGAATAGAGAGTATATTAGTAGATGAAAGTAATATGAATTTCTTGGAAGGGGGAGGTAGCTGAACTGTACACACCCCAGAGGCAAGGTAAACGGAGCCACAAACAAAATAGTAGAAATTGATTAGTCGCTCTGCCAAAACAGAAAAATTCTCTTCATACGGTTGTCACCCTAGATTTAAATGGACTGTGTAGTTTAATAGAGGTCTGGGCTATGTTCCATTTGACCAAGATTCTAAATGACGTACCCATCTGGGTTGAGAGAGTATTGTAATTTGAGGAATCTAACACACAAGAGAGAACCCACCCTCCAGTAGGATCGGGATAGACGAATATTACCCAGTGACCAACTCGTGATTCCAGACTGAATAAGATTGAAAAACTTAACTGAGATACTAAACCTTGAACCTTCAGCGCACAAATATATATAATGTGTTTTCATTTTCTAATTGAATATGTTATTATTTTATATCATATATATTATATTATAATCATATGCTATTCATTTCAACAATTTTATTTCCTTTGATAGTCATGATATTAGTAATATTTACCGGCCATGTTGCGATTTTTTTTAACATGTTGTCATGGCTTATTCTTCCCTTAAGGCATGATCTATTTTATCCTTATTGTCTTTTATCCGCCTTACTTGTATAAGTATATATATTTTGTCATCATATATAATTTTGTAGTAGTTTTCTTTATCATCTATCATGGGATGATTTTTTATCATATTTAATCACTATCTGCATGATACGTGTTTTCTTCAATATATATATTATACCCATCATATAACATGGAAGGATTCATTTTATCATTACATATTCGTGCCTTATTTAATAATTACTTTCACAATTTGTTTTCTGTAAACTTTTTTTTTATTTTAGCAAAAGTCATCATGTCATAGGCTAATCATTATGTATCAAGATATTTCTTTCAGCTAACTATAATTATCCTTTCCTTTGATTGTATATGTATAACTATACCACACGAATGTCTTGATTGGTACTTAAATAAAGATGCTGGCATGTTTTAGGAGTTGGACTAGTCAGTTATTTCTAAACGACTTCTTGGCGCCCAAATTTTTATATATAATATGTAATAGGGAAATGCTCTAACTGTATTGTTAGCAGAAAGAAGGTAGCAATGAATCCAGCACCACAAGAGGCAAGGATGGGGTTGAGAGGACTTACCACAAGGAGGGCCTACTCCTCAAGGCCAAAGAAGAAAGTGGAAGGGTGGTATATATACCCATGAATGGTAAGACAGATGACCTTGCTTACTTCCATACATATGATATGACTGTCCCCCATAACCTATGTTGATAACAGTGTGCTGACAGAATAATAACACATAAAAAAACCCTTTGCCAGGATGCACAATGCCCACTAATGTTCGGAATAATAAACATCTAGAATAGCATACCATCATTTTGATTAGCCTTATCTTCCCTATAGGTTTCGGTACACCTGGCTTCACCTAGTAATGGAAAATGCATTTTGCTAGAAATGGGCCTGCTTTCATAGTAACTGATGAAAGGCAGATGAATAATGAATAGCACAAACGCATTTGTCCATTACTTGGCAGGGGGAGGATTGTTGGGGCACGTTTTTTGTAACCATACCCCAACAGAAGGCGTATGTATAATCAAATCAAAAGGATACATGGCTTCCCTCCCACATAGACTTACAGACCATTTTTTTTGCCCAGAAACTTAGACACTTGGTGACACCAGACTTCCATGCCGAAAGCTGATGCCTGGTAAAGAAGAAGACATCCAGAGACATCCGAGCTGGAAACTGTTGTTTCATATGTACATATATTCCCCTCACCAAAAATTTAGGTCAAGGTGACCAGAAAAAAAAAAAAAAGAGAAAAATGGAGAAGGAAGATCTCTAAAGACTGAAACTTATAAAATATCCTTCCAGAGAAAGGAAAGCATCACATTACAGTCCAGGTAAAAAGGGCCTGGGTCAATTTTAGCCAAGACGGGGGGGGCGATATATATACCATCCCGAGAAAAAGGGAGGATTGTATTTCAACCCATGTGGAAAGGAGGGGGGGGGCTGGAGTCTGAAATCTTACACTACCGCCGGGGTTGTTTCTCTCTTTAGATTTTTTGTTTTGGTAATACTATATGTTCTATTTTGATGAGGCCTGGGGCGTCTATGAAATTGATACTGGAGCCGTTGGCCATTTTGATTGGTGTTTCTTTCGGCGAATGAAAATGGAGAGAGAGATGATATAAAAGAAGGTTCTTTGCCAAAAGGCAGGATTCGATCGGAGTCGCTCAGTGAAAGGACAGTCTGCAGACAGGAGACCAGACCTTTGTCGGCACTTTCGAGAAAAGGTAAGCCATTTGTCATTATGACTTAGCGCCTTCCCCCCCCTTTTGTGTAGTAGCCAACCTAGATTTCGCATGGGCCCTAAAGGGCTATAAAGTAACTTCAGGTCACCTCTACCTAAATTTTACTATGTAAATAGCATATCTCGTCAGTTTAGACATGTTCCCAAATTTTAAGATATTTAAATAAATATCTAGAGAAATTTTCTTGTTTCCTCTGTTACCTATTTCATACATAATTTGCCTTATAGTGCTATTCCCACTGTTTAAATGAAATGTTGTATGTTTCTTACCTATTTGAAGGGAATGTTACTAATAATCAAGTCTCCCATAAATTACCGGCCACGTAAATTGCCGCGAGTGTCTGTGTTTCAGTGTTTTATAGATTGCCCAATTTAATAACGATTTCGTGGGTTGTCTGATGAAATTGTATAATAGTGTCGCGGCTGTTTCCATCTTTAGACCATTGTTCTGACAATATTATATGCTCGATCCTTGCTTTAGCTCAACTCTTAATCAATTACAGAGTTTCTCCCCCCTCTTCTTTTTTTTTATTTATTTTATTTATCCTGTTTGCACAAATTGCATTACATGTGATGATGTAAAGCCATATGCCGATAGTGCATCACTGACAGCTGTGCTGCTATTATACAACATTAAGATCTTGCTGCGGGTTATATACATGGGGTTGTTGGCCTAAATTGCTATATATATATATATACTTAAGTAAGGAAACTTTTAAGAAGTCACATCGTGTATCCTCCCTTTTCAACTATCCAAACCGGGATACCATCATATATATATGAGCATATGTAATTGTTTATTGGTAAAATTGACCATGGAAATGTTGGGGCACGTTTTTTTTGTAACCATACCCCAACAGAAGGCGTATGTATGATCAAATCAAATGGATACATGGCTTCCCTCCCACATAGACTTACAGACCATTTTTTTTTGCCCAGAAACTTAGACACTTGGTGACACCAGACTTCCATGCCGAAAGCTGATGCCTGGTAAAGAAGAAGACATCCAGAGACATCCGAGCTGGAAACTGTTGTTTCATATGTACATATATTCCCCTCACCAAAAATTTAGGTAAAGGTGACCAGAAAAAAAAAAAGGAGAAAAATGGAGAAGGAAGATCTCTAAAGACTGAAACTTATAAAATATCCTTCCAGAGAAAGGAAAGCATCACATTACAGTCCAGGTAAAAAGGGCCTGGGTCAATTTTAGCCAAGACGGGGGGGCGATATATATACCATCCCGAGAAAAAGGGAGGATTGTATTTCAACCCATGTGGAAAGACGGGGGGCTGGAGTCTGAAATCTTACACTACCGCAGGGGTTGTTTCTCTCTTTAGATTTTTTTTGTTTTGGTAATACTATATGTTCTATTTTGAAGGGGAGAGGCCTGGGGCGTCTATGAAATTGATACTGGAGCCGTTGGCCATTTTGATTGGTGTTTCTTTCGGCGAATGAAAATGGAGAATGAGATGATATAAAAGAAGGTTCTTTGCCAAAAGGCGAGAGAGATTCGATCGGAGTCGCTCAGTGAGAAGGACGATATTTAGACGGGCCTGAGACGTAGAGGAGACCAGACCTTGCCGCCGCTTTCGAGAGAAGGTAAGCCCCTTGCCATTATGGCTTAGCCCCCCCTTTTTTTTTTATTTTTCGAACAGAAGCTAATCTATTTAGATTCTGAATGGGCCCTAAAGGGCTTTAAGTGACTTAAAAGGAGTGTTAGGGTTCGTATTTTTTTGTCCCGCTAGAATAGATGGAGATCTAGGTTTCCCCCCCCCCCCCCTTTTTGTGTAGTAGCCAACCTAGATTTCGCATGGGCCCTAAAGGGCTATAAAGTAACTTCAGGTCACCTCTATCTAAATTTTACTATGTAAATAGCATATCTCGTCAGTATAGACATGTTCCCAAATTTTAAGATATTTAAATAAATATCTAGAGAAATTTTCTTGTCTCCTCTGTTACCTATTTCATACATAATTTGTCTTAGGGTGCTATTCCAACTGTTTAAATAAAATGTTGTATGTTTATTACCTATTTGAAGGGAATGTTACTAATAATCAAGTCTCCCATAAATTACCGGCCACATACATTGCCGCGAGTGTCTGTGTTTCAGTGTTTTATAGATTGCCCAATTTAATAACGATTTCGTGGGTTGTCAGATGAAGTTGTATAATAGTGTCGCGGTTGTTTCCATCTTTAGACCACTGTACTGACAATATTATATGCTCAATCCTTGCTTTAGCCCAACTCTTAATCAATTACAGAGTTTTTTTTCCCTTTTTCTTTTTTATTTATTTTATTTATCCTATTTGCACAAATTGTATTACATGTGATGATGTAAAGACATATGCCGATAGTGCATCACTGACAGCTGTGCTGCTATTATACAACATTAAGGTCTTGCTGCGGGTTATATACATGGGGTTGTTGGCCTAAATTGCTATATATATATATACTTAAGTAAGGAAACTTTAATAAGTCACATCGTGTATCCTCCCTTTTCAACTATCCAAACCGGGAACACATCAATGTCGCCCGCCGCGGGGCTCGAATTTAGTATATGTTTCTTCCCCTATACTTTAGAAATATATACCTAATGAAAAGCCATACTATTTTTAAGTATTGGTGAAGTAGTCCACGCATCCTGAGATTAACAGTCTATTATAAATCGTGAATTTTAATTTATGCTTTCCGTTTCACGGGCATTTTATCAGGCAATGAAAGTTATGTTGAGGCGGTGTATACCGCATCTCTCGCCGCTGTCTTTTACGATTCACATTGTTTGTGGCAAAACCTTAATATTATAATTGATTTCTGATATCAAAGTAAAACGTCTATGGGGATGAGTATCTTTTATTCTGGTCTTCTCGAGCTTTCGAGCTTGTCCGCCCTTCTACAGGAAAAACATATACAATATATCAAGAAAATATGACGTCGCCTGATGCTAAAACTATTATGATTCTATGTACATATATATATATACATTAGAAAGTTTTGCATATTATTTGTTTTCTTAAGACATATTTTTTTGGATTAAGGTATTACACATATTCTACTATTGTTTGCTATATTCTATGAATTATCTTATAGGTTAGAAATTCTATTATTTAAGTAGTTTTATAATAGTTATTGGCTATTACATATAAGTTACTTATATTATTGTTGATATTATTAGCTGGTACTAGGATATATTGTGTTATATGTTTCGGGCAAATCTATTTCTATTAATGCTATTGTGTTTTCTGAATAATAGAGAATCAATTATAAGCCTTTGATATTTGCTGTTTATGTTATTGTAATGTATTCTAGGTTCTCCTAATGCGAAAGTGTGACCTGTTCCTTTGCAGTATTGGAAAATTAGAGACCTATTGTCTTGATTAATAACGTTGCGTCTATGTTCATATATTCTATTGCTGACTCTCCTTCCTGTCTCCCCTGCGTATTTTGGCTTGGCAGCTGTATACACTCTGACAAGGGAAGGTTATCCTGAATTGACAAATGTATAATTTTTGTCTATAGTAGAGATTTCCAAGATTCTATTTCTGAAACATTTTTTTTTTTGGATGAAGACAAATAAAACCATCTTGATAGTATTGAATTTTACAGTAAATACATTTGCCAGCAGAAGGCATGATGAGATTACATGAAATTTAAACCAGTTATATGCTTAGTATGTTCCTTCAGTTGTAATTTGACACCGTCTTGAAATAAAGAAATTGGACGGTGCGCTATATCTTGATGCTGGATATTTCTGTGTCAGAAAGGTGTAGTTATTCTGTTTAATGAGAATTCCAATAATTATCGAAATTTAGCAGATTATCATTGGGGATTTCGATCGGAGTCGCTCAGTGAAAGGACAGTCTGTAGACAGGAGACCTTTGCCGGCACTTTCGAGAAAGGTAAGCCATTTGTCATTATGACTTAGCGCCCCCCCCCTTTTTTGTGTAGTAGCCAACCTAGATTTCGCATGGGCCCTAAAGGGCTATAAAGTAACTTCAGGTCACCTCTATCTAAATTTTACTATGTAAATAGCATATCTCGTCAGTATAGACATGTTCCCAAATTTTAAGATATTTAAATAAATATCTAGAGAAATTTTCTTGTCTCCTCTGTTACCTATTTCATACATAATTTGCCTTATGGTACTACCCCCCACACCTTAATTTCACAAAGTGTACAAATTATAGAACAACCGACTCTGTTGAAATAGAGTTGTGTACTATATCTTTGCTGTGATATATTGACACAGCAACAGTTACAAAATTACGACTTTATTAGGGCTACTTTGAGGGTAATTATCTGTCAGGTTTTAGTGATGTTTGTACTTTTATGTGTTTCAGTGCGTTATTCCATCATATTTACCATTATACAACATTAAGGTCTTGCTGCGGGTTATATACATGGGGTTGTTGGCCTAAATTGCTATATATATATATACTTAAGTAAGGAAACTTTAATAAGTCACATCGTGTATCCTCCCTTTTCAACTATCAAAACCGGGAACCCATCAATGGCGCCCTTTTTTTTTTTTTAAAACATGCCATTTCTTGTTAAAACCCGAGTTTCGAAGACCAATGAGAATAATGTATACCATTGTGAATTAACTATTTAGTGTAAATCTGAAATTTTAGTTATTACCAGGAGTAATAGGTGAAGGAAGGTGTAGGAAATCACAACTTAGAGGGGGGGCTATGTCTAAAACAACAAACCTAATAGGCATCCTATGGCTTGTGTTGGGTAATTCAGAAACCCTATAATCCCTGGCCTTCAGGTAGTAGCTTTGAAATAGGTTTCTAATGAGGACATGAAAGGTCAATCTTTCAGAGTAAAGTTGTGAAGTATAGGGACCCTAAGCCAGGGGTAGAAGTTAAGTAGGCCCAGACTGTAGTTGATCCTTGGAAAGCACTTGAGAATGTTAGTGTTGGGTAGTGAATCATAAACCCTATAAATCCATCTTTCAATAGAGTGCTGAGGTCGGACTACTGCAAAGGGGGCAGACGCACGAGGAAGTAAGAAGAAAGTGACTTCACCCACGGTGGCTAGGGGAATGACTCAATCCGCTTTTATGAGGTGTCACGTTTAATGGTTCTTTATTCGCCCTTATATTTGTGTATGTCTTTATAGAATTGTCGTGAAAAGTCGCTTAGTGTCGAGGCAAGGGCAGTTTTTGAAGTTACACTGATTTTTTTTTGGTAGGTTAGCTTCCAGATTATTTAGAATTGTTAACAATTATTGTTAACAATCATTTATCGAGTATAAAGTATTAGTATATATAGAGCTTGTACAGAGGCATTTTCTTTTGAGTAACCTAGGGCTTTAGTTCCCAACTTGTTTTAATTTTATTATTTTATTTGATTTCACATTGTGTCCTGAAAGATGTTATCATTTGTTAGGATCTATTGATATAGATAAATGAGTATTTTGGCCTTTGTAGCAGCTTTCAACCTTAGTTTGTATGCGTACCGCGAATGATAGGGGGGAGGGTGTATGAATGAATTGGTGCAATGAATGTAGAAAAAGGTTAAAAACTATTATATTGTGAGCCCAAAATACATTAGAATAGGGTTAAGGACTTCAATAGGATCGATTTTTATTTTATTTTATTTTTTATTTTGAATTTTGTTAGGACCGAGAAGCCTCAAACAGGACAACTACAACTCTATCTATTGTTAGGAAAATATTCGCTCCACTTTGTTAGGTCTCCTTTTAGAGGAGTGCAAATATTGATTTCTTTTATTAGGGTAATCAGTTACTCTATTTCATTATATCAACTTGAATCTTAAGAGTCGTAGATAATGATCATATCTTGATTCTCAGACTGGAAGGTTGTGGGAGGTTATGATCAGACCAGGAAACCCACAAAACTTCCCCTCATTAGAGGGAACGAAGAGGTATAGATTGAATTTTATGCAGGATGGGGGATTTGTTTTGCCATGCCGTATAGCCTGGGGTATAACGGCGCGACCTTGGGTAACCGATCTGACACCGTAGTTTCGACGCTTTTAGCGTGGCTGGAGCGAGGGTGTTCTAGACGGGAGGTCCTGTAAGATTGGCATGTAGGCAGAGATTGCCCAGTTATTCTAGACGAAGTGTTTCCGTCTACTGAATTTTTTTGGTACCAGTTTGATTCCCCATAGCTAGCGGAAGTTTCTTCTAATAAAGGATTCGCCCTGCCATACGTTTTGTTGGAATGAATTCGAGTATAAGACCGATTCGAGAGGCAAAATAAGTAATTATTAGGACCTTCAACGAGTTTAAACTCGTTTCATGATAGGATAAGATTTTAAAGTATTAGTTAACTATAAGGACCGCGAACGAGACGCCAGAACGAGCCAATGAGTCAGAGTTTTAGAAGTGTTGTATTGAGGACAGTAGAATTAAGAGCAGTTATACAGGGAGTAGAATTCTGAAGGAATTTGTAAAAGAACCAAAATTTCAGATTGATAAAATTCAAATTTATAAGATGTAGATTTGTAGGATTCAGGTCAATGAATAGAGGGTATATTAGTAGATGAAAGTAATATGAATTTCTTGGAAGGGGGAGGTAGCTGAACTGTACACACCCCAGAGACAAGGTAAACGGAGTCACAAACAAAATGGGAGAAGTTGATTAGTTTCTCTGTCAAACAGAGAGCTTTCTTCATACGGTTGTCACCCTAGATTTAAATGGACTGTGTAGTTTAATAGAGGTCTGGGATATATTCCATTTGACCAAGATTCTAAATGACGTACCCAACTGAGTTGAGAGTATTGTAACAGAGGAATCTAACACATAAGAGAAAACACACCCTCCAGTAGGATCGGGATAGACGAATATTACCCAGTGACCAACTCGTGATTCCAGACTGAATAAGATTGAAAAACTTAACTGAGATACTAAACCTTGAACCTTCAGCGCACAAATATATATAATGTGTTTTCATTTTCTAATTGAATATGTTATTATTTTATATCATATATATTATATTATAATCATATGCTATTCATTTCAACTATTTTATTTCCTTTGATATTCATGATATTAGTAATATTTACCGGCCATGTTGCGATTTTTTTTAACATGTTGTCATGGCTTATTCTTCCCTTAAGGCATGATCTATTTTATCCTTATTGTCTTTTATCCGCCTTACTTGTATAAGTATATATATTTTGTCATCATATATAATTTTGTAGTAGTTTTCTTTATCATCTATCATGGGATTATTTTTATCATATTTAATCACTATCTGCATGATACGTGTTTTCTTCAATATATATATTATACCCATCATATAACATGGAAGGATTCATTTTATCATTACATATTTCGTGCCTTATTTAATAATTACTTTCACAATTTGTTTTCTGTAACCTTTTTTTTTTATTTAGCAAAAGTCATCATGTCATAGGCTAATCATTATGTATCAAGATATTTCTTTCAGCTAACTATAATTATCCTTTCCTTTGATTGTATATGTATAACTATACCACACGAATGTCTTGATTGGTACTTAAATAAAGATGCTGGCATGTTTTAGGAGTTGGACTAGTCAGTTATTTCTAAACGACTCCTTGGCGCCCAAATTTTTATATATAATATGTAATAAGGAAATGTTCTAACTGTATTGTTAGCAGAAAGAAGGTAGCAATGAATCCAGCACCACAAGAGGCAAGGATGGGGTTGAGAGGACTTACCACAAGGAGGGTCTACTCCTCAAGGCCAAAGAAGAAAGTGGAAGGGTGGTATATATACCCATGAATGGTAAGACAGATGACCTTGCTTACTTCCATACATATGATATGACTGTCCCCCATGAACTATTTTGATAACAGTGTTCTGACAGAATAATAGCACATAAAAACCCCTTTGCCAGGATGCGCAATGCCCACTAATGTTCGGAATAATAAACATCTAGAATGGCATACCATCATTTTGACTAGCCTTACCTTCCCTATAGGTTTCGGTACATCTGGCTTCACCTAGTAATGGAAAATGCATTTTGCTAGAAATGGGCCTGCTTTCATAGTAACTGATGAAAGGCAGATGAATAATGAAAAGCACAAACGCATTTGTCCATTACTTGGCAGGGGGAGGATTGTTGGGGCACGTTTTTTTTGTAACCATACCCCAACAGAAGGCGTATGTATGATCAAATCAAATGGATACATGGCTTCCCTCCCACATAGACTTACAGACCATTTTTTTTTTGCCCAGAAACTTAGACACTTGGTGACACCAGACTTCCATGCCGAAAGCTGATGCCTGGTAAAGAAGAAGACATCCAGAGACATCCGAGCTGGAAACTGTTGTTTCATATGTACATATATTCCCCTCACCAAAAATTTAGGTAAAGGTGACCAGAAAAAAAAAAAAAAGGAGAAAAATGGAGAAGGAAGATCTCTAAAGACTGAAACTTATAAAATATCCTTCCAGAGAAAGGAAAGCATCACATTACAGTCCAGGTAAAAAGGGCCTGGGTCAATTTTAGCCAAGACGGGGGGGGCGATATATATACCATCCCGAGAAAAAGGGAGGATTGTATTTCAACCCATGTGGAAAGACGGGGGGCTGGAGTCTGAAATCTTACACTACCGCAGGGGTTGTTTCTCTCTTTAGATTTTTTTTTGTTTTGGTAATACTATATGTTCTATTTTGAAGGGGAGAGGCCTGGGGCGTCTATGAAATTGATACTGGAGCCGTTGGCCATTTTGATTGGTGTTTCTTTCGGCGAATGAAAATGGAGAATGAGATGATATAAAAGAAGGTTCTTTGCCAAAAGGCGAGAGAGATTCGATCGGAGTCGCTCAGTGAGAAGGACGATATTTAGACGGGCCTGAGACGTAGAGGAGACCAGACCTTGCCGCCGCTTTCGAGAGAAGGTAAGCCCCTTGCCATTATGGCTTAGCCCCCCCTTTTTTTTTATTTTTCGAACAGAAGCTAATCTATTTAGATTCTGAATGGGCCCTAAAGGGCTTTAAGTGACTTAAAAGGAGTGTTAGGGTTCGTATTTTTTTGTCCCGCTAGAATAGATGGAGATCTAGGTTTCCCCCCCCCCCCCCTTTTTGTGTAGTAGCCAACCTAGATTTCGCATGGGCCCTAAAGGGCTATAAAGTAACTTCAGGTCACCTCTATCTAAATTTTACTATGTAAATAGCATATCTCGTCAGTATAGACATGTTCCCAAATTTTAAGATATTTAAATAAATATCTAGAGAAATTTTCTTGTCTCCTCTGTTACCTATTTCATACATAATTTGTCTTAGGGTGCTATTCCAACTGTTTAAATAAAATGTTGTATGTTTATTACCTATTTGAAGGGAATGTTACTAATAATCAAGTCTCCCATAAATTACCGGCCACATACATTGCCGCGAGTGTCTGTGTTTCAGTGTTTTATAGATTGCCCAATTTAATAACGATTTCGTGGGTTGTCAGATGAAGTTGTATAATAGTGTCGCGGTTGTTTCCATCTTTAGACCACTGTACTGACAATATTATATGCTCAATCCTTGCTTTAGCCCAACTCTTAATCAATTACAGAGTTTTTTTTTCCCTTTTTCTTTTTTATTTATTTTATTTATCCTATTTGCACAAATTGTATTACATGTGATGATGTAAAGACATATGCCGATAGTGCATCACTGACAGCTGTGCTGCTATTATACAACATTAAGGTCTTGCTGCGGGTTATATACATGGGGTTGTTGGCCTAAATTGCTATATATATATATACTTAAGTAAGGAAACTTTAATAAGTCACATCGTGTATCCTCCCTTTTCAACTATCCAAACCGGGAACGCATCAGAAATACCATTGTATGTCTAGTCTGGTATAAAACACACACAAAAAAATAAAAATTGATAAAAAGGAAATATATATGTTGGGTCAGATTTCCATCAAACAGACCCAACAAAGATGTAAACATTCTTTTACATCCTATATATGTCATAATTTGTATATAATTGTATGCACCCCCGACCCACTATGCATGTACAATGTATGATTTTCAAAGATTTAATAAAGAATAAGGTAACTGGAGGACAGAAAGTAGCAGCAAGACATAGGAAGTAGGCTTAAAGCGGGCACAATTATTAATAACTTGTACAGTCAATACTTCCTGACAGGGCCGGACGTATCTGGTGACCGCATAAGTCATAATAAAATACAATATACGATTAATATAAACACTTAAATATAAAGAATGAAGAATTTCATTCAAATCCTATGTTAACATACTTTCAAATTTAGAAATTTATATAGTATACCAAAGTCCATCTATGTGAAGTCCACTCCCCATATCACAACGTGGTACCGAGGGCAAACCTCAAAGTGAGTTAGCGAAAAGAAAACTTAATACAATATTGTCAGGTCAATTTCTATCGTGGTGATATGTACAATCATCACCTCTACGATTTGAATAACATACACCTCATTCCGATACACTTTAAGGGATTTACAATTATGTTAGACTATTAGAAACCTGACCAAAATGGAAAAACACACCAAAGCATGATACACAAAAACAAAAAAAAAAGGTATTCGCTTAATATAAACACTTAAATATTAAGAATGAAGGATTCATTCAGACCATGTATGGACATATTTCTAGGCCTAGAAATTTTGTATGACACACGCGAACATTGGTACAATTCTCATTGGGATGAGTATAAACCACCACATATCTAAATTTAAACAATATATATATGTTCAAATCAATAGGCTTGAGGGATAAGTCTCTTTTAAATACATTTATTTCAAGCTTTCGGGCTCAACCGCCCTTCGACAGGAAAAATTATAATAGCTACTAAAGTTTTCAGATCCAATCTAAATATAAATTTTGATATATATATATATGCATACACAATAAAATTAAGGGAATGAAATTGTCTTGAATGTTAACATGAATTATATGATATATATATATATGAGCATATGTAATTGTTTATTGGTAAAATTGACCATGGAAATACCATTGTATGTCTAGTCTGGTATAAAACACACACAAAAAAATAAAAATTGATAAAAAGGAAATATATATGTTGGGTCAGATTTCCATCAAACAGACCCAACAAAGATGTAAACATTCTTTTACATCCTATATATGTCATAATTTGTATATAATTGTATGCCCTCCCGACCCACTATGCATGTACAATGTATGATTTTCAAAGATTTAATAAAGAATAAGGTAACTGGAGGACAGAAAGTAGCAGCAAGACATAGGAAGTAGGCTTAAAGCGGGCACAATTATTAATAACTTGTACAGTCAATACTTCCTGACAGGGCCGGTCGTATCTGGTGACCGCAGAAGTCATAAAAGTTGAGAGACGCCCAATATTTCCGGAGCAGGACCGGCCGTATCTGATAACCGCGGAAGTTATAAGAGTCGAGCTAACACCCAATACTTCCTGACCAAGGCCGGATATATCTTCCGACAAAAGCAGCAGCAACGACCAATTAGAAGACAGTACCTAAATAGGTCAACCAATAGAAAACGGTCATGTGACATCTTTCGACCAATGGGAAAGAAGACAACTCTTGGTGTCAAACCGAGAAGCAAGAATGGTCAGTAGTGCTTTCGCTCCCATCGGAACAACACCTACAGTTGCTCCTTCGCTCCCAACGAGGTAACATCTGCTCTCGAGACCTCCCCGCTCAGCTCATAGCTAAGTCAATCACCGCCATGTGATCCGATAATTAATAAGTCAAAACCCGCTCCGCCTTCTCTCTAAGCTTTCTTTCCTCCAAACCAGTTGCCTTTTATTTCAAAACCCATCAAGCGTCCTGGCTTATTTCCCTTGTGTGTAATCCTTTCTTACTCAGCCATCACGACTGCGTCACCACTTCAACAATCTTCAACTCAAGAGTAAGGTTTCCCAGCATAGCATATTACCACAGCTATATTGAAAGTCGACATAGTATAATATCACAGCTATATTGAAAGTCGACAGGATATATTACCACATATATTGAAAGTCGACAGGATCATGGTGGAAAGTAACCAGGACGCAAGCAAAACAAACGGCAATGACAAACCGAGAAGGAAGAAACTGGCAACGAGCGGAAAGAAGCTGGCAAGAAGCGAGGCGACCAGGCGCCTTCTAGCGGCCATCATATGGCAGATGACAGTGGCCCTCCGACGAGTCAACGCCCCGCAAGGTGAGACGGAGTTCCGTAGCGCCACCCCCGGAGCAGCCCACACCTCCCGCCGACCGAAAGGCGAGATGAGCGCGGCAGCCGACGCACGTGCCACCACCCCAGGCAAGTGTCACCGAGGCCGGACACCGACCACCGAGGAGTCATCCACCGCCATGCCGTACACCGCCACCGAAACTAATCCGCGCGACCCGGGACAGCACAAACGGTCCCAAAACGATATTCCAGTACCGGACTTCACTTCAATTTCGCGGACGGTGCGAGCAGTCCCGAGCCCCAAGCCAACCATCCCAAACCAAGACGTCTCAGAGGAGACCTGTTGAACTGAGGTAGGCACCCACCCTATGGCGTCAAGAAATTGACTTTGGACTTATATCTCACCCTACCTACCCCTTTAATCATGTATCTAACCTTGTACTCAATGAATGCACGCACGGGCTAGGCCAAACCTGTCCGAAAGGACTTGCACTGCAATCAAATTTGTCACACAGGACAACCCTTGCCTGCGTTCATTGACCCCACCACCATGTTTATCACTCAACCCAATTTCCAGTACTATATGCCCTCAAATACAAGCCACAACGGCTTCAACCATCACCATGCCCAAAAAAACGTGTCAGTACAGCTCACACACTTACCACACAAAATCCATACATGACCATGTATCGCCACGCCATAATCACGCAAATGTACCTCACAACAATCACACAAACGTATTTAGCAACAACCACGACATTCGCAACAACAATACACCGACAACATCCATCCAAAGGACGGTTTTCACGCTAACAACACACGCTCCCATACGTCATCACGCAACAAACACGTACAACCCGCACAACAAACGCAACACGCGCGCCAAAAGACGACAACAACCAACAAACGCATGCACAGCCGTTAATAACAATCATCTCGTCTACCCAAAACACTAAAAAAAAAAAAATGTTCACATTAAAAGGTGCCATATACACTAACAATAGAAATTTCGATATATGTTCGTACAACCAGCACCCATGACTTTAATAAATTTGTTGTTCATAGTGAGAACAGGTTAGATTTTGTACAAACAAGGACTTCGCGTGACACCTTTTCATTCACAATTTTTTTTTTATTCGTGTCACAGGTCACCCCACAAAACTTTTCATTTCAGGCCACAGACGCCTTTCACCACGCCTGTGACACGTCTCCACTCAAAGCGTGTTCACGTCGTAAGCCTCATTTTCACTCAATTCCACTCTAATATCACTGAATAACATTTTTTTTTAAGTCACAACGACCATTCGATTTAATATCCATAGATACAATATCCGGATTTTCAAAATACAAATAATGCCGAAATTACACCAACTCATCTTTTCACAATGTTATTGGCAGAACATAACACACGACAATACAAAAACAGGTAAAAACCTGTCCCACCTGCCGATTATCTACAAATATCGATGAATCCAACCAACAATACGTAAAACACCGACCCAACCCACAAATAAAACAATTCGCACACAAAATCAATTAGGCGAACAGGACGTAGTCCCGCGAGGTCATAAAATTTGAGTAAGACAGCTAATGCAAATAAAGGAAGCGTACTTCCTCGGCACGCCCCAGTCCGGATCCAATTACCACCCCTCGTTTCTGGCCAACACATAAAATTAGGTCACCGCTTTTCCCCTGCCTCAAATTTCTCCATATCATCCCACTTCTTCATGCCACCGATTTTAGATTCCAATTCGAGCCTGCGTATCGATTTTTTACAATACAATTCAGCACGCACAAGACGTCACACACATTTAAATGAGTTCATATTCCTATTATAATTAATCATAATTACTTTACAGACTTCTAACATTTTTCACAACACACACAAAGACAAAAAATTATACACAAAGGTTATATAGATTTCCATGTCTCCTGTACACATAGCATAAACGCGCACTTGCGGGCTAGGATCACGTTTTCACCTAAGTGTCGCTACAGATGAGACAAAAAATTTATAGGGCATAATGGAGCAATCAATACATTTAGATCAGGGCATGTAGATACAAAAGGGTTCAAACCAATACACCTTATTGTTCATATTAATAATTTTCATTATTTTCTCTCAATTAAAATTTAAATATTTAATCAATTTAGCAATTTATTCAACTTATTATCACTTTTAATCATTAATTATCATTATATTTACCACTTAGTTTATATTATCATAGTTTCAAATCAACGAAAACTCATTGGTTTTCTTTTAAAATTGGATATTATATTTTATTTTGATTTACAAAAACATTCTTTTTTTTTCTATTTTTTTTTTCACCATGCAACCAAGCATTTACTTTGATTTCTTCCAACTTTTTATTTTATTTTTAATTTCTCAAAAGCCCTAATAAAAATCCCTCGATTTCCATTCCCAATTTCGAGCAAAAATATAGTTAGGCATTTTTCCTTTTTTTTTCACCATGCATCAAGCATTCACTTTGATTTCTTCCAACTTTTATATTATTTTTGATTTCTCAAAAGCCCTAATAAAAATCCCTCGATTTCCATTCCCAATTTCGAGTAAAATATAGTTAGGCATTTCTTTTTACCATGCAACAAGCACTTTTCCTTTTTTTTTCACCATGCAACAAAACATTTTTTTTTCTCACCATGCAACAAAGCATTTTTTTTTTCACCATGCAACCAAGCATTTACTTTGATTTCTTCCAACTTTTATTTTATATTGATTTCTCAAAAGACCTAATAGAACTCCCTCGATTTTATTTCAAATCTCGAGTAGAATATTGTTTAGGCGCATTTTCTTTTCTTTTAACCCACTATGTACCATAGCATTCATTTTGATTTCTTACAATTAAAAAATTTTTTGATTTCTATTAATTATACTCAACCTATATCATCAACACCATTCTATTTTACCTCTTATATCACCATCAATGCTTGTATATAGCCACTCAATACCCACAACTAATTTTCCCACAAAATTATTTTTCCCTTTACAGAATTCTTTCAGGCTAACCCCTTCTTGAATTCTTCACATGTAGGGGGCGCATCTGTCATAATTTGTATATAATTGTATGCACCCCCGACCCACTATGCATGTACAATGTATGATTTTCAAAGATTTAATAAAGAATAAGGTAACTGGAGGACAGAAAGTAGCAGCAAGACATAGGAAGTAGGCTTAAAGCGGGCACAATTATTAATAACTTGTACAGTCAATACTTCCTGACAGGGCCGGTCGTATCTGGTGACCGCAGAAGTCATAAAAGTTGAGAGACGCCCAATATTTCCGGAGCAGGACCGGCCGTATCTGATAACCGCGGAAGTTATAAGAGTCGAGCTAACACCCAATACTTCCTGACCAAGGCCGGATATATCTTCCGACAAAAGCAGCAGCAACGACCAATTAGAAGACAGTACCTAAATAGGTCAACCAATAGAAAACGGTCATGTGACATCTTTCGACCAATGGGAAAGAAGACAACTCTTGGTGTTAAATCGAGAAGCAAGAATGGTCAGTAGGGCTTTCGCTCCAATAGGAACAACACCTATAGTAGTTGCTCCTTCGCTCCCAACGAGGTAACATCTGCTCTCGAGACCTCCCCGCTCAGCTCATAGCTAAGTCAATCACCGCCATGTGATCAGATAATTAACAATCAAAACCCGCTCCGCCTTCTCAAGTCTTTCTTTCCTCCAAACCAGTTGCCTTTTTATTTCAACCCATCAAGTGTTCTGGCTTATTTCCCTTGTGTGTAATCCTTTCTTACTCAGCCATCACGACTGCGTCACCACTTCAACAAGCTTCAACCCCAAGAGTAAGGTTCCCAGCATAGCATATTACCACATATATATACAAGCAGTGTCTCGCCGAAAGTGTTTGGTGTGCAGATGGAAGTCCCACAGCAATGGCCGACGGTGGTTCAAAGGCCAAGCCAGGGGAAGACACAGCCCTGGACGTGAATCCCAAGATCTGCCTGGGGAAGACACAGCCCTGGACGCGTATTCCAAGATCTGCTATAGGAAGATGACATCGGCCCTGATTGAGTAGCTAGAAGCCCGATGCATACAGATGCAGAAAGCTCAAAAAACAAAGCTTTGCTTATAGAATAATTCAGAAGAAATAAAGAATTTGAACAAAATTTACATACCTAAGCTAAGAGATCCAACAATCATTGTCAAAAATGAATGCAAAATAACAGAAATTGCGACTTTTGTAAAAACGATATGTAAAATGAATCCAGAATTAGAAGGCTTGGATGGTGAAATGAATGTACTCTTCACTATGAAATCTAATACACCACAACACAACATAGTATTAAGACTATCACCTAAAGTATACCAAATACTTAAGAAAATGAAAAATACAGTATATACTGAATTTGAAAGATGTTATATTCAAGACAAAGTTTTTGTTAGACAATGCCAAAACTGTTTTCAATTTAACCTGAGCCACAAACTGAAAGACTGTCAAAATGTTAAAGTATGTAAAAACTGTGGCATTCAGGGTAGTCACAGATGCACTGGAGAAATAAATTGTTATAATTGTTATAAACAATATTGTTAAAAAATAAATATAACAAATTGTTTTAAACACCCAAAATTCAGAAACCATTCATTAAATCATAGATCAAATTCCAACGAATGTCCATTATATAAGATACAACTGGACAGAGTCATACAAAGAACGTAATATACGCCTATTATCGAGGAATCTGTTTTGTCAAATATATAATTTAATAATATATGTCTTACCAATGTAAACAACAATGAATGAAAACTTAAAATGTATTCAACAAAATGTTAGAAAGAGTATTAGGGCAATAAATGAATTACAAGGTTATATTACAGATAACCCAACCATATTCTCTTGATTCAAGAACCTTATGTTTTACACAACAAGATCATGTACGATATGGATTCCCAGATAGTGTGTTTGAATAGGATAGAAGAAAAATACACGACAATTATTGTATTAAATAAAAAGCTAAAATGTCCATGGTAGAAAATTTCACTAATTCTTTTTGTACAACAATCACTTTATCTACTTTTAAAGAAAACATAATTATCTCAAATTTCTATATTCATCCTAATTCACTAAACAATTATCATCTGAATTTTATGAGTAGATTACTTGAAACCTATAAAAACCAACCAGTAGTAATCTGTGGCGACTTTAATTCTCGTCACCCATTATGGTTCGACAAAGTAATTAACTCTAATGGATTTAAGTTGAAACCAATTATAGATGAAAACGATCTCTTTATACATAACCTGAAAACGCCAACTTGTCGCGAACCTAGTATAATCGATCTTACTATTTCCAATAAACAATCATTAAGCTTAATAAATGTTGGGCTATAAGTTGAAGCTGGACTAGATGATATAATAGTGGAAGGAAGTAGTCAATTATCCCACTACATCTGCCGAATGAAATGGATAGATTAGAAGCACGCGGAGGCGACGCGAACAACAGGCAAGTGTTAAGCTCCTTTATTTAGACTAATGGGGGAGGGAGGATGGACTGCTTGCTGGGCAGCTCGGCGATTGGCTGGCCGAAACGTAGTGGTGACGTAGGTCCTCCCCGGCGGAAGTAGGCATATTCAACATGCCTTCATTCCCCCCACTTTGGATATGCCGTGTAGTATGCCAGTATCCAGTCAATTGATAGCTGCACAAGCATTCTGATGTGCATTTTTTTGAGGCCCTTGGTGAAGATGTCGGCCATGTTGTCGTTGGTAGAGATGTAATTCACATGGATGTCTCCGCTGTTGACCTTTTCTCTTATATAATGATACTGTATGTCAATGTGCTTCAACCTATTGTTTTCTACGTTGTTTTTAGAAAACTCGATGGTAGCTCTTTTATCAAAGAATATTGTTATTGGGCGTGAGGCGTTAGTCAGGCATTTCAAATTCTCTAATATTTGTGCTATCCACAATATTTCCTTAGTGGTCTGGGCGAGAGCAATGTACTCAGACTCCATTGTAGATAATGACACGCAATTTTGCTTTTTAGATCTCCATGACACTAAATAACCGTTAATAGTGTTGGGACACCTCGTGACCATAATATGCCAAAGTAACCCAGAACCCCACCTAACCTAACCATATCCCACCTTTGTCCATTTAAGTTACCAACCTCTGGTGATTGCGAGGTGTTGAGATGGAGCCTGAAGCCACCTTTAGCCTTGGCAGCACTGAGCCAGAGACCGAGATCCCCTTCCTGGTGGTCAAGTCACCTGACCTGTGGTGGATGACCTGGCCCCACCAACACCAGGATAGTCCAAGATGGACTCAGACAGCCCTCCCTGGTGGTCAAGCCACCTGACCTGTGGTGGATGACCTGGCCCCACCAACACCAGGATAGTCCAAGATGGACTCAGACACCCCTTCCTGGTGGTCAAGACACCTGACCTATGGTGGATGACCTGGCCCCACCAACACCAAGCTAGCCTGAGATGGACTCAGACACCCCTTCCTGTTGGTCGAGCCACATGTCCGATGGTGGCTGACTTGACCACAAGCCAGTCCAAGATGGACTCAGACGCCCCTTCCCTGTAGTCAAGCCACCGACCTATGGTGCTTGACCTGACTCCACCACGAGCCCTGAACCTTTCCCAAGCTGACCCCAAGATGTCCAGAATCAACAATAATAATTATATTTTTTAAATCGTTCTTTAATTCAATATTTTCATAATTTTAATCATTATTTTTTTGTGAATATATCTTTAATAATTTTATATTTAATTTATTTTTATCACATTTTTTTAAGATGCCTTTTTAATTTTTTATTTTCATAGAAAAAGAAGTGATGATAGCCTTGGGGGGGGGGGATGAGTTCAGCAACACTGGGACAAGGAAGCGGGATATTTACATGCTTGAAGATTGACAATTTTGATATTGACATTCGGATTTTTACATTTCTTTTTATTAACAAAAAAATTTGATTTTTTTTTTGAGAAGAAAAAAAGACTTGGAGTTGCGGAGGGCGGAGGCCGCTGACTGCGGCCTTGGCTGCCCATCCTTTTGAATGATGGACACTGGGTGGCTGGATGACTAGGTAGGTTGGGGGATAATGGGACTTTGGCACGATAGGCCTTTTTTTTTTTTTTTCTTTTGTATAAAGTTTAAAACTCCTCCCTTTTAACCTTATCTGCAGTTTTTTTTCTTAAATATATATATTTTTAATCTTATATGCGCGTGATATTATTCAAGTATTTTTTCTCTGTTTTATCTATATTTGTAGTGCATTGAAAATTTATTCTATTAGAATAAATAAAATATGTTTAACCAAAAAATTGATTGGTTAATTTCCCTTTTAACATTTTATTGCTAGCCGGCACAGCTTTAGGTCTCTACATGTGCCATAGATGAATAAATTTGTGGTCTGCTTTTCTGCAGCCACTGGCGCCCTAATATTTGGACATGTAGAGATCTGGAAATAGTAAAAGTATAAAATCATCATTGTTTTTAACAATGACTTTCTTCTTCCATTATACTAAAAAATTTATGAAATGCTCTCGAACTCATCAATAGTAACAGCTGACCCGCTAGTTGATCGTCTATCATCTATGTCATTAGCCCAATCTGAGTCGCTAAATGCTAGTATATCATCAGACCTTCTCAATTCATCCTTCATGGCCCTTCTCCAGTACGGTGCCTTTTTGCTGTTTATGCCTTGTTCGAAAGTTGTGGGTTCGATGATATCTAGGAAATGCAGTTCTACCTTTGGCTTTCCAGCACGTCCATAAGGGTTTCGTACAATTCTTTTAGGCATAGTTTGAACAATTTCGTCATTGTTTTCCCCCACTAAATCCTGATCACTCGTATCATCATTACGTTCTCTTTTCGCTTCAGGTTTTAGATTTATATCTCCTTTAAGCTGGTTATCGGGTTCTATCCAAATATGGTTGTATCTTTCAGGTTCATCCTCAACCTTAGTCCACTTCATTCCTATCTTGGATTCCTCAAATTTGACATGCTTCGTCTGGAACACATGTTGAGTTTCCGGACACCAAAGACGATAGCCTTTAGTCTGGGAAGAATAACCAACAAGAATGCACCTATTTGCTCGATTGTCCAGTTTCTTTCACCTTTCTGTGGGGATATGGCTATATGCTAAGCACCCGAAAGCTTTTAAGTGGCGAACACTCGTTTTCTTGATGACCAAAGTTCATCGGGTACTCTATCTCCTAGGGCTCTATTGTAGCACTTGTTTCTTATATAAGCTGCAGTGTTTACTGCCTCTGCCCAGGATATCTGAGAGAGTTCGGCGTTGTGTAAACAAGATCGGGTTATGTCCAACAACACTCGATTAGCCCCTTCTGCAACGCCGTTCATAGTTGGCGAGTATGTGTTCGTTAGCTCGTGTTTGATGCCAAGTTGCTCTAGCTTAGTTTTAAATTCATGGTTGCAATATTCGAGTCCATTGTCGGATCTTAGCACCTTTAGCTTATGTCCGGTTTCTCTCTCAGCCCTAGCAAGATATGAGTCGAAGTGTTTCAGCACTTCGTCTTTATGTTTAAGGCAAAACAGGGTTATCTTTCTAGAATAATCATCAATGAATGTTAGAAAATATGTGCTTCCTCCAATAGATCTAAAAGGCATTGGACCACAAATATCAGTGTGAACTAATTCTAATGGCCTTTTAGATCTTATATTCCTAATGGGTTTGTGTGACTCTTTCGTGGACTTTGCTACACAACAATCATCACACAGACTTCGATCCATGGAGGAGATCTCTAACCCCTTAACTAATTCCCCCTTTGCCATTCTCTCAATTGCATCATTGTTTACATGACAGAATCTCTGATGCCATAGTTCTAATGTTTGTTTTTGTGAACTCTTTTGACTGTTAAACAATTCAGCGTTTGGTAAAATGACTCTACCCTTCATGACATACAATCCATTTTCATTATGTGCTATTGCAACAATTCGGTTCTCCGAATCGTGAACTTGCGCTCTTCTGTTCGCAAAATTAACTATCTTGCCCTATTTTCAATGCTCGAGACTGACAATAGGTTTCGTCGCACATTAGGAACATACAGCACATTATATAGTTTTAGGTCAACGTGGTGCTTACCCACATAGGCCTTGAACTTGATGTCGCCGCATCCTTCCACTCGTGTAGTCCCGCTCGCTGTTAGGATCGGATCCGACGTTATTCCTTAGAAGTTGGTGAACCACTCCCTTTTGTTACACACGTGGTGAGTCGCGCTGCTGTCGATCATCCAAGAGTTGTCAGGGATTGTGCAGGATAGGGCTGTTAGCATTTCGCTTCCCGCTATCTCGTGAGTGCTACATCTCGGTGGTTGGAAATTTGGAGCTGGAGTTTTAGCCTTTCCTCTGCATGATCTCGCGATATGTCCTTCTTTGCCGCACTTGTAGCAGGTGAAATTTTTCTTCTTCTTGTCTTCCTTTCTGGTCGTTGTCCCGAACTGCAAAGCTTCATTTATGTTTTACCTAGCTAGAGGTGAATTCCTTGTCTTCTACGTTGCTGAAGGTCATGATGATTCCATCGTATGACTCCGGTAGGCCAGCAAGCATTGAATAGGCGAGGTCTTGATCTTGCATTTCTGCGCCTGCCTCTCTTAAGTGATCCGAACAGATCTTCAGTCTCCCCAAATAGTTCGTCATCGTCTCTTGTTCTTCGAATCTTATGGAGATGAACTGCTTCTTCAGTTGGAGGATTCTTGACCTTGACTTGGGTTTGTATACTTGTTCCAAGGTATCCCATGCTTCTCGTGCAGTGATACAGTCCATTATATGAATCTGTTGGCTCTGTGAGATCGTCAGTGCTATCATAGCCAACGCCTTTTCTTGCTTCATGTTGAAGATTGTTCTTGAGGCTTCTTCATCGGGTGCTGGCTCCGTAACATACTTCCAGAGTTCTCTTTCGATTAGCATCATCTTCGTATTATACTTCCAGCTTCTGTAGTTCTGATCATTGAGTTTCTCGAGGGGCGTGTTGATCAGCGTCGAGGTCATCTTGCACGTGGTGTCTCGAATTAACCACGCTCTGCTACCAGATGTTGGGCTATAAGTTGAAGCTGGACTAGATGATATAATAGTGGAAGGAAGTAGTCAATTATCCCACTACATCTACCGATTGAAATGGATAGATTAGAAGCACGCGGAAGCGACGCGAACAACAGGCAAGTGTTAAGCTCCTTTATTTTTACTAATGGGGGTGGGAGGATGGACTGTCTGCTGGGCAGCTCGGTGATTGGCTGGCTGAAACATAGTGGTGACGTAGGTCCTCCCCGGCGGAAGTAGGCATATTCAACATGTCTTCAATAAATAACTGGCAAACTTCAGAACTAACAAATATTTCGGACCATTTTGCTATAAAATTCGAAATAAAAAAAAAAACAAAAACGAATACTCATTCAATAATCAAAAATCCACATGGAAATTCAAGAAAAAGATGCTGATTGGTCTCGATTTTCTCATAATATATCTTTAACAGAAATAATAAGACTTAAAAGTAAAGTGGAAAGAGTTAATTCAGATTTAGATATTGATATGTGTTGTGTGTTTAGGGTTACCTCGTCGTTGTTCACAAATTATTGTAACTCACATTAATGCTTTTATGTATGTATTTATTTAAACAACATTAATAGTGATTGAGTTAAATAAATTTGAAATATTTGCAGTGTTTCTTTAATAAGGTAGCTTATTAAAGAAACACTGCAAATATTTCAAATTTATTTAACTCAATCATAATATTATTTGCATCAAATCTTCAAGTACAACATTAATAGTATTTAATATATAATAGTTAATAGTAACAAATTTAATTATAAAGTCTAACTAACGACGCGGTCATAGTTTACCGTCATTGTTTACCGAAGCCAGAAAACAAAAGATGTAGGAAAAATGATGATAAAAAGAATAATTATTTTGACCAATGATTATTTAAATTATATATATCATCCTCTCCTCTTCGAATGAGCGGAACTCTTCAGATGTACAATCTTGTAGGTGGTTTTCGAATCCTACTAGATCTCCGGAGGGGATTCACTGGATCAGGTGGTGTAATAGTCTGCGGACTCTGACTGGTTCGGTTGAAGACTGTGGCTCAGATGTCACTTCCTGGTGTTTTGGAATCGGTTCCTCTGGTTCGGTGTTTATATCAGGCTCGGAGACTCCAGCGTGGGCTTCAGTAGATTCACTTCTCTTCCCAGGAATGCGAGATATCAGTATTTGGTTCCAATGTCTTTAACTTGTCCTTTGGCTGTTTGTAATGTAACTAGACAGTTTCCCGTAGTGCCTTGAATGCTAGCTTGGTCCCATTTTGGTCCTGATTTGTAGGTTCGATACCATACACTCTCCTACCTTAAAACCTGGTTCCTCTGATTTTCCAGGATTTGGTAAGATCAAATCCAAGCAACTCCGAATGTTATGGCCAAACATCATTTCGGAGGGAGACTTTCCAATGCTGGCTATGGGGGTCCTTCTATAGCCCAAAAAGTATCTCAGCTAGGCGTTGAGATATGCTCCCTTGTTGTACTTTCTTAAGACCAGTTTTAATGGTTTGCACGGCATGATCAGCTAAACCATTGGAACTTGGGTGAAAGGGTGCAGTCCGTAGGTGACGGATATCATTTCTTGTCATGAACTGTCTGAATTCTTCGGAAGTGAACCCGGTACCATTATCAGATACTAGTGTTCTTGGAATACCAAACCTGGCAAATAGACAGCGTAGTTGTTCGATGGTTTCTCTTGTGGAAGTGTTAGGAACAGGAATGGCTTCTATCCACTTGGTACATGCGTCCACTACAATAAGGTACAGGTTTTGTTCAAATGGCCCCAGATGATCAATAGGAACTCTATCCCAGGGTTGGTTGGTGGAAGGCCAATTGACTGGTGTAGTTCGAGGTGGCATGCTGGCATGGCTTTGGCAGCAGTTACACCATCTAACGGTTTCTCCAATCCTTGTCCAAACCAGGCCACCAAATCAAAGTTTGGGCGACACTTTTTAAACCAACAATGCCTTGATGACTATTGTGCAATTCATCCAACATTTTGGCTCTCAAATTTGTAGGAATGATGACACGATTTCCCCAGAATAGCAGACCTTCACAGGCTCCTAGTTCATATCTACGGCTCCAATAAGGCATGAGTTCTATTTCCTTCGGTGTTTATTCACTCCAACCTTGAAGAGTATGATCCAAGGCTTGTCTTAAAGCAGGATCTCCTAGTAAGCTTGCCCGAATATCATCAGATGTAACTGGAGAACTGTCTAAAGCGTCCATCAGTAATACCATTTCCACAGGTTCTGAATCATGTTCCTTTGGATTTTGTTCAGGAGTGAACATGGGAAGTCGGCTTAAGACATCAGCTTCTGTATTGGAGGTGCCCTTGATGTACTCAATCTTGTACTGATAAGCAGATAAAATGATGGCCCATCTTTGAATACGGTTTGCCGCAATAGTTGGAATCCCCTTATTCTCTGAAAATAGGGTCACCAACGGCCTGTGATCTGTGCAAAGAGTAAAACTATTTCCTAACAAGTAGTTGCGAAACCTTGTCACTCCAAATACAATTCCTAAGGCTTTCCGCTCCAGTTGTGAGTACTTTTTCTCCGCTGGAGTGAGTGTACGAGATGCAAATGCCACCGGTCATATATCATTGTCCCCTTGTACTTGGAATTGCACTGCACCAATGCCTACTCCGGAAGCATCACAAGATAGAATTTGTCTCTTTCGAGGATCGAAATGTACTAGTAAGGTTGAATGGACTAATTTTTCTTTAATGTCCTTGAATGCTCTTTCTTCTGGGGTTTCCCATTTCCACTTCTGTTCCTTTTTTAGCAAGTTGTATAATGGTGCTAAAGTGGAAGACATGTTAGGAATAAATCTTGAATAATACGTAAGTAAACCCAAGAATGCTCGTAACTACGTCAGGTTGGTTGGACTTGAAGCAGCTTGTATAGCTTCAACCTTAGATGGCAATGGTTGGAGACCTTCCTTTGCAATTTTATGACCTAGATAATCTAGTGATGGTGCCAGAAATGAGCATTTATCCTTTCTCAGCTTTAACCCGGCCTCTTGGATTCTTTGAAGTACGCACTCCAAATTCTTCAAATGATCTTGATCATTCTTCCCAGTAATAAGGATGTCATCTAGTGCACAGAAAACCATGGGAATTCCTTTCAGAAGTATGTCCATCTGTTTTTGGAACAATGCTGGGGCTGAAGATATTTCAAACGGGAGTCGTGTGTACTTGTATAAACCCTGATGCGTATTGATGACTGTATAAAGCTGAGATTCATCATCTAGTTCCAATTGGTTGTAGGCATCTATGAGGTCTATTTTGCTGAATTTCTCACCACCAGCTAAAGCTGCAAAAATATTCTCGGCTTTATGTAGAGGGTATTGATCTACTTTAAGGGCTTGGTTCGCAGTAATCTTGAAATCTCCACAAATTCTAATAGTCTGGTCAGACTTAAGAACTGGAACAATCGGAGAGGCCCATTCAGCATGTCGCACGGGTTTCAAAATTCCCACCTTGACTAATCTATCAAGCTCTCTAGAAATCTTCTCCTTGAGTGCATAAGGAATAGGACGTGACTTGAAAAATCTTGGTTTCATTTCAGGATCAACTAGCAATCTAGCTCTTACCCCCTTGAACACACCGTAGCCAGGTTTGAACAGTTCTCTAAATCTATGTAGATGTGTTGGCAGGTTGTTTTCTGTTACTTTAATCATGTCAACCTTGTATGGCTGGGTTGGTAGTATTCCCAATGCTTCCATCCAATTCTGACCACAAAGGCTAGGACCTTCACCTCCAACAACCATCAGTGGTAGGGTCTGAGTACTATTCTGGTATTGTACAGGCACATCCAATGTACCTAACACTTGCAAGGGTTGGCCACTGTAGGCTGCCAACTTAACTCTTAATGGATCGGCAGGACATGGATTAGGTAGTTTAAAGAACCTTCGAGTGGAGTCGGATATGAGGCTGTAGGCAGAACCAGTATCATATTCCAATGACAGTATCTTATCATTGATTTGTACCTCAATCTTAATTGGATAGGTTGTTCTCCATAAATTTATTATTTTGAAGATTTGACTGCTGATTTCAGTCTCTGCGATGGCGTGCACTTTATTTCCATCCTTATTTGCAGTAGAATTGCGTTGTGGCTTTCTTTTTATGCAACTCCTCCCCAAATGACCAATTTTATCACAGTTGAAACATTTGGCTTTCAAATGAGGGCATTTATCTTGCTTATGATCCTTAGATCCACATCTTATGCATGTATAGTTTTCTGACTTGGTAATCTTTCCTGTAGCAGATGGCTTTAATCTCCAATTACCTTGCTTTATTTTCTTAACAACCTCTGGATTTCTTTGACTTTGTAAATCTTTTGCATCTTGTGCTGCTGCTTCCAAAGCAAGAGCAATTTCTATAGCTTTATGCAAGGTCAAACTATCACCTTCCCCTAACAGTTTTCTTTGAATGCTGAAATCCTCGATTCCAGCTATTAGTCTATCACAGATAGCTTCATCTAATGTAGACCCCAATTTGCAATATTCTGCCATCTTCTTTAATTCAGCAATGTATGTTGAAATTTTTTCACCTGGCATTCTTGCTCTATTTGTAAACTTTGAACGTTCAACGATAGCAGATGGGGTGAGGTTGAAATGTTTTTTCAATTTGCTCACTAGAACTGTAAGTATTTTCTACATCAGAAAATTTTTTTGGAATGCAAAGATAATATAAAAGGTTGTACACAGTTGGAGTTAGCAAGGTCAAGAAAATAGCTTTCTTTTTATTTTGATCAATGTTATTTGCCTCAAAGAAATATTCCAATCTTTCTGTGTATCTCTCCCAACTTTCTGTAGACTCATCAAATTTTTCAATTGTAAAAATAGACATTTTGAAACTAAAAATGTTTACTTGTCTTTAATTGGAAGATCCCATCCTCGTCGCCAAAATACTGTTGTGTATTTAGGGTTACTTCGTCGTTGTTCACAAATTATTGTAACTCACATTAATGCTTTTATGTATGTATTTATTTAAACAACATTAATAGTATTTAATATATAATAGTTAATAGATTTTTTTTTGCTTATCCCTAGTACACGTGGTACAGGCTATGATAATCATGGTGGGTAGTTAGCGACTGTTTTTTACTGTAAGCGCACCACATGTCTACACATGTGAAAAGCAGTTCGACTTTGCACTTACAAATGTGCCAGAGCCCCATTTGGTTACTTGCACTCGTTGGTGGGGTTGGACTTTTGCAAGAATCTCGGGGGCCATTGGAGCATTTAAATTTTTTTTTTTAAACAGAAAAAAGTGTCCAATGCGGGAATCGAACCCGGGTCGTAGAGGGGCCTGATTTTTTATTCAATTGTGAAACATAGAATTATTTTATTGAATTGTGAACACATTTATGTGATTAATGAAAATTTAAGTTATTTATAAAGAGAAAACATCCTCTCTTTTTGAATTTCTTTTCTAATCATATATTTCAAAATTATAAATGGTGGGGTGAAAGATCATGTGAAGATGGTTACTGCAAAGGTTGTAATCTAAATTCCAACATGGTCACTTCTAATTTAAGGATATTAAAGATGAACAGGATTTTTTATTCAAACAAATTAAAAAATAATTTATGTATTCCCCATTTATACAATAAAGATTTAACTTCAAAATGTGGAAGAAATCTAAGAATTCCTTAACCATTGCAAATATATAATAAATGCAAAAATAAAATAATATAAAATATGCAAATATATGAGTGGCCTGATAATAGTGTATTTAATATTCATATGTATTAATGATATATTTTAATTTCCCATATACAAAGAGAGATGTTTGAATTTTCTCATTTTATTAAGGAGCTCAACAAAAAAAAATTTAAAGATGGGATTTATAAATGTATATTTATATGAAGCTTTCATGAAACATTTACAGTAAAACCCCGCTAATACGAACCCTGGATATAACGAACCTTCCCTTATAACGAACCCACGCCGATTCCCAATTCCATTCCATTGAAAATACCATCTTTATAACGAATTTGCGATTTTTAGAATAACGAACTACCCCTATAACGAACCTATTTTTGGTCCCAAAATAATAAAATCTATTTAAAATACTATGCTTATAACAAACTTATAATTGTAATTAAAAAAAAAAAAAAATTTGAGCATGTTTCAGCTCGTGGATCGCGATTTCAAAACAATAAATTTAGCGGCATTGTTTGTTTTGAATTTTGCACTTTATTTTTGCTGTATGTTGTATAAATTTTGACACATTATACTTTTTATTAAATAGAATATATTTGCATCCATTAAATTTGAAATATAAAAATACAAATGGCTTCCAAAATGAAGAAAACAAAGGCATTTTAAAAACAAAAGCGTTATTTCTTTTTAAAAAAAAGGCCATTTTCAGAACTTTTCAAAGTGAAACAACAAAGGCAAAATGTTAAGAACATATTGTTGTGTGTCAACAAGCAACCGACCGGAAATACACGTGACGTTGCAAAATTAATTTAAAATTTGTTTTTTTTTTTTAATTAAATTTTTTTTTTAAATTTAATTTTTTTAATTTATTTATTTATCAGAGAAACGACACCACAGAGATAACAGGCACAAGTTGTATTTGACTACAGACCACCGTTTTCGCGGAATGCTTACAAAATACAACGTGCCAGTTATCGTCTGACCTTCGTGCTATTTTTTTTTTCTTTCTATCCTTGCCGGCGAACGAACGATGTCTTGTACCAGATCTAACCCTCCCAACGGCTATACCGCAGAGAATCGGACCTCAACAACCCTCCAGAACCGGACCACAAGCCCAGCCCTGGAACGGGCCATGGTGACCATAGCCCACCAGGACAATGTGCTGCAACCTACCAATAAATTGACTTTTATATCCCCACTTCAGCCTCATCACATGGTGGAGAGCAGTGTCGGCCCAGCACCTCAAGCAGCGAACATAAATATCGGCTACGGAGAGACGCCGTGTTTCAACCCGGAAGAGGAAGACATCGAGGACCACGTGGAGGAATTCAAGACGTGGCTGACGGCGAGCAAGGTACCGAAGGGAGACTGTACGAAGGCCCTAGTACGGCGGCTTCCACTTGACGGCCGCGAATTTATCAAGTGCAGGTTTGACCCTTCAGCCGCACTTGAAGAAGTCTTGGAAGCACTGAAACTTTGCTACCCAAGGAACGACGGCCGGGCACGTAGTAGGGGTAACGAATTAAAGAAAACGAGACGGCCCCAGTCCACGGAAGATACGGGGAGATACTTGATGAACCTGATTACGGCCCACGCGACGGCAGGTGAGTTTTCGCCGTTTGATTCAAGCAAGGAGGCATTGTGTGCATTGGCTCCAAAAGACTGCCTACTACTGGCAGCCTCGTGGAGCACCACGCGGAACCCAGAAGAGGCCGACTTCCTACAGGCGGCGAAATTCCTCGACGAGGCGGATAAATGGAACAAGGAATGGAAGGAGGCAGGTACAACGACGAGTTCGGAAACAACTACGAGGAGGGCAGAAGAGTGGGAACAAAAACAAGGACGAAATCCAAGGACCGAAACGCCCACGGAGAAAGCAAAAAGATTTATGCTGCCGGACGGGACGCCAAGATGCTTCACCTGTTACCAGACGGGGCACAAACACTGGGATTGCCCGAAAAGGAGGCCACGTGGTAAGTACAATTTTACCTCTAATCCTCTGGTGGAAGTTTCAAACAGTGTAGAGAGCGTACCACGTGTATTTTCCGAGGTTACTGGTAACACCAATCGCATAATCTTCAGGGTAAAAGGACAACCGGGGGTTAACGAGAAACAGACATTAAATAAGGTACCACTAGAAAAATCCACTTTAGAAATAGGGGGTACAGCAATGGAAAAATTCCGTTGGACAGGTATGACCAATTTCTGTTTAATCACGCATATCAATGAGACACATGTAGGCAAACTGATTTTCGATTCAGGGGCAAATGTTAGCTGCATAGACGAAGGAATAGCCAACACACTAGGATGTGCTAGAATGCCTTCAAAATTACTTATACAGGGAATAAGTGGGTCAGTAGTCTCGAACACGTGCACATACTTGGAGGTCAACATTGATGGTTTCGACATATGTGGCAGGTTCACCATAATTCCAGGAAACGGGGAAAAGATTATTTTCGGCGTCGATATTCTAACAAACTATCATTGCAAAATTATGTTTAGAGACGAATCGGTAGAATTGTATAGGCCAAAAATAGGCACGGACGACCACGTGGTAGAACTAAACGAAGAACGGGAACTCGAGAGGTTAGGCACAATTACGAACGATCGGAAAAACCCCAAACAAAAGTACTGCATACTAGACGACCTTGAAATTGCACCACATTGTAAAACGAGGGTTAAGTTAAAAGGGCCAACAGTAATAGCGGGCATTTTAGAACCCCACCCCGACTGCGTAAGAAGAACGGGGCTACTAATACCATCAGTACACATTTCCGAAACGGTATCCGAGATATTCATTGATGTCATTAATACTAGGAACGAGCCGGTGCGGTTGGTAGCAAACTCGTGCTTGTTACGATCCGGCGGGGAAATAGCGAATGTTTCTTTCCTAAGTGAACAGGTGGGATACAGTATGACGGCCACGTGCAAATACGAACCACAGAAGTTCGATATAAACCCGGAGCTATCGGACAGCGAAAAAATTGACGTACTGGACGTATTGTACAGGTATCGGGAACTTTTCTCAGAAGAGTGGAATAAGGCGGCAGATATCGAGCCGTACCACATTAAACTTAAAGCGAACACGGAACCAATTCGACAAAAAGCCTATCGCCGCAGTCCTAAGGAACGTGACATTATAGAGGAACAAGTTAAAGAAATGTGTGAAAAAGGAGTTATTAGGAAATCAACATCTCCATGGGCGAGCCCGGTCGTTTTGGTTAAAAAAATCAGACGGATCCTATAGATTTTGTGTGGACTATAGAAAAGTTAACAACGTAACCGAAAAATTTTCATATCCATTACCGGATATCACCGACTGCCTGGACCGTTTAGCGGGAATGAAGTATTTCTCTCACACGGATTTTGTTAGCGGTTATTGGCAGTGTCCACTGGACGAAACAAGCAAGCCAATTACAGCGTTCACGACGGGTAACGGGTTGTACGAGTTTCAAGTGTTACCCTTTGGGTTAACCGGGGCACCGGGTCATTTCGAAAGAATCATGGATACACTGTTAGCTGAATTGAAATGGTCCGAGTGTATGGTTTATCTAGATGACGTCATCGTGTACGGAAGAGACATAGGTGAACACAACGGGCGGTTAACAAATGTTCTAGAATGTTTCCGCGGGGCAGGTTTATCCCTTAAGCCATCAAAATGTAGATTCGCCTACCAAAAGTTACCAATTTTGGGACACGTGGTATCGGAAAACGGCGTAGAACCGGCTACTGATAAGATCGAGGCGGTTAAGGAATTTCCGATTCCGAAAAATGTCAAGCAGGTTCGTTCGTTTCTGGGACTTTGCGGCTATTATCGCCGTTTCATAAAAAACTTTTCAAAGATAAGCAAACCGCTGACGTGTTTAACGGAAAAAGATAAGAGATTCGTGATAGGTCCGGCCGAAATAGAAGCTTTCGAAACCTTAAAAAAATTGACTGAGGAGCCAATTCTAGCACACTTCAACCCAGACGCTAGAATAGAAATACACACGGATGCATCAATCGTGGGATTAGGCGCAGTGCAAATGCAACCGGACAATGACGGGTTTTTGCACCCGATCCACTACTTGTCGAGAACGACATCGAAACACGAGAGTAAATATGGTATCTCAGAACTAGAGTGTTTAGCAATAGTCTGGGCTCTACAAAAGTTACGGCCGTACATCTTCGGGAGAGAATTCAAAGTCGTAACCGACCATAGCGCGTTAACGTGGCTAGCTAACGTACGTGACCCGTGCTCAAGACTTACTAGATGGGGGTTAAAACTCATGGAGCACGACTTTGAAATAGTCCACCGCGCAGGGAGGAAGAACGTTGCACCGGACGCACTCTCACGCAACCCGTTCCACAAAAACGATACGAACGTCGAAGACAACTTCAACGATTTAACGGCATGCACAGTACGGATCGACGAAAACAGACAAAAGGAAGACACGTTTTGCCGCGATATTACCGGGAAACTACCAGACGCTAAAAAACGGGACGAATATAAAAAAATAAACGGGATCCTTTATAAAAAGAACCATGCAACACAAGGTAACCAATGGTTGGTCGTAGCACCAAAGCAAAACGTATCCGAAATAATGAAAACAGCGCACGATATACCCGAGGCAGGACACATGGGGGTAGCGAAGACGGTCCACCGTATTAAGCAACGGTTCTACTGGAAAGGTCTGGAAGAAGACGTGCGGAAATACGTTCGGTCGTGCAAAGTGTGCCAGGCCTTCAAACCACAGAGGTTCAAACCCGCAGCCCCGCTAGAACCGTTACCACCAGCAACAGACATCTGGGAACGAGTGGGAATAGACCACCAAGGTCCTTTCAAAAAATCGGTAGAAGGCTACGAACACATTCTAACGATCGTAGACCATTTTAGTAAATACGCACTCGCAATCCCGGTAAAAGATACAAAGGCGGAAACCACGTGCAACGCACTCCCAGACAATCTGCTCTACGTTTTTGGTACTCCGAAATGCATAATATCAGATCAAGGCAAATCTTTCGATTCGAGTACTTTTAGAGACTTTACAAGGTTGTACGGGATTAAACATTATGGCTTCCGTGGCACACCCGCAAACAAATGGCTTATGCGAAAAACTCAACGGCGTAATAAAAACGGCATCAGAGTTTATCTCGAGGACGATCACGCCGAATGGCCGAGATTCGTAAAAACAGCGACTTTTGCGTATAACTCGTCCATTCAGTCGTCGACACAGGTGACACCGCATAAGTTGATATTTGGCGTAGAACCGAGGACGTCCCTAGACGTAGGACTACCAACCGTCGACGAGCCAGTAAAAACTTACGACGAATACGTGACCAACCGCATTTTAGAAAACGAGAGATTAAAGAAAATTGCCGACGAAAACTACCGAGACCGGACAATGATGACGAAGTGTCAGTATGACCTTGCGAACCGTGACCGCTTCCGGAAGTTTGAAGTGGGCGACCTGGTACTACTGGAGTCGTCCCGCAGGAAACCAGGGAAAACGGAGAAATTTCTACCGAAATACGTAGGACCGTACGTAATAACGGATAGAATCAAGGATACGACATATAGGTTACGACCACAGGACGGACGCAACGAAAATAGTAGGCGCCAGAGCACGTTAGCGCACGTGTCGAGACTTAAGGAATTTTTAGAAAGATAACGGCGACTCGAGGGAACGAGTCTAAGATAAGAGGGGGGGTGGTGTTGTGTGTCAACAAGCAACCGACCGGAAATACACGTGACGTTGCAAAATTAATTTAAAATTTGTTTTTTTTTTTAAATTAAATTTTTTTTATATTTAATTTTTTTTTTATTTATTTATTTATCAGAGAAACGACACCACAGAGATAACAGGCACAAGTTGTATTTGACCACAGACCACCGTTTTCACGGAATGCTTACAAAATACAACGTGCCAGTTATCGTCTGACCTTCGTGCTATTTTTTTTTTTGTTTTTTTTTTATTTTTATCCTTGCCGGCGAACGAACGATGTCTTGTACCAGATCTAACCCTCCCAACGGCTATACCGCAGAGAATCGGACCTCAACAACCCTCCAGAACCGGACCACAAGCCCAGCCGTGGAACGGGCCATGGTGACCATAGCCCACCAGGACAATGTGCTGCAACCTACCAATAAATTGAGTTTTATATCCCCACTTCAGCCTCATCAATATTAAAATAAGAGAATATAACTTTTCTATTATAAAAGATAATATATAAAGCTATTAAAAATTGTTACAAAGAGGAATCAACCACAACTTTTGCCGCGATCGCGATCGTACGTTTTAGGGCTAAAAAAAAATCCAAATAAATGGTCCCGTGATGAAACAAAACTATTTTATGCCATTAACTATGGTGATTTTAAAGTCAGCAATGTTTTGCATGACAGGTTTTAAAAAAAAAACGATATCTAGACCTAGAAGAATATGTGGGAAAATGAAATGGAAGAAAAACACTTAACTTTATTTGAATGGTGCAATGCTTGAAGAATGCTTTGAAGCAACAAGGTGTTAGAGCCATTTTTCCAAGTAAACAATGTATTATATAATGTGATAGATGCTTTAAAATCATTTTAAATCTTTGAATATATATATTTAATAAAACATTGCCTAGGATTTGTCTTGATTTTTAAATTAGACATAGAGGTACATGTATGTTAATGATAAGAAGAACCTATCATCTAATGATTTATATTATTTCAACACGAGGTATTAGCACATTATCTGTGTACATGAAATTATACCATTTCAGCGCAATTTTTTTTTTCTTTTATAAATAAAAAATCTTCCCCTTTTATCTAACCTGTGGTAAAAATATATATATATTGTCATTTCTTATTAAAAGATATGGTTTTATTTTATTAAAATAATAAAATAGGATTCACAAAAGTTGAAATAACTGTTTCTTTTGGTCTTTTGTGTGTGTATTAGCAATAAAGTCAAATGAAGAAAACTTATAATTTGATAAAAGTTTATTTTGATATATATTCAGATACATTTAAAGCAGGTTTTAGAATTTTGTAAATAAGTTGTATTGAGGATTATATATATATAAATATATATTTTATATATGTATGTGTACGTATAGTACTTGTTACAAACTTTAGAAAAAAAAATTAGTAAAAAAAGGTGACTATGAAAAATGGAAAAGCACAAATATTATAGTCTACAATAAAGGAGGAATGGCAATCTCTTATTCAAGCCTTTGTACAATATTCTACAAAATAAATACAAAGAGAGTATTTTAAATTTTCCTTGGAGTCTTCAATAAAGTAATAAAATCCCTAACATGACCTTGTGGAGACATTGCAGCTTAATACACCCTTGCTTATTGACGTCATATAAATCGACATCTTTTTAATAGTGTAAAGTCGTTCATCTCGTCAAAAGTCAAGTGTCTTTTTAAATAACTTGCCATTGTAACAACAGTCTTTGATATCCAGACTTAAGTCTGGTCATCTACGGACAATGACTTTCCAGAATGGTTGCAGGGTTTTCACACTATGTACTATGTGCAATTCTTAGCCTGCAACCCCAAGACATATTATTGACTGTATTGACTCATCCATTGATGAGCTCTACTCTTCCCCGGCAGACACCATCAAAAGTCTCAAGCTTTAGAAGCTTGATACCTTAGTGTGATTGAGTGGAGATTAGAAAGAAGTAGACTTGCAATTGCTGGGTTTTCTCATGTATGAAAGTTTTTATGTTCTATTATGAAATACAGTAGAACCACCCTGTAGAGAAAACTGTTCTTTGAAGAGATGTGTCGTCTAAATGGAATTTTACTGTAATGGGTGTTTGTCCTAAAGTCACATTGAGGGCAGGAGTTAGGTTTTTTTGCTGTGTTTAATTTGATGTCTTTTTAAATTACTTGTACTTGTAGTCCTATAGTCACAGTGAGGGCAAGAGTGAGGTCTTTCTACTATATGAGTGTTTAAATGTCGATTAAGATTAGTAGGTCTATTTGTTTTATAATTACAGTAAGAACATGTGTATGGTTTTTCGCCTGTATGTATGAATTGATGTCTTTTTAATTTACTTGCAGTTGTTGTACTGTAGTCACAGTGTGGGCAGGAATACGGTTTTTCTCCTGTATGTTTTAATTGGTGTATTTTTAATGTACTTGCAGTTGTTGTACTGTAGTCACAGTGTGGGCAGGAATATGGTTTTTCTCCTGTATGTGTTAATTGGTGTATTTTTAATGTATTTGCAGTCACTGTACTATAGCTACAATAAAGGCAGTTGTATGGTTTTTCTCCTGTATGTTTTAATTGGTGTATTTTTAATGTACTTGCAGTTGTTGCACTGTAGTCACAGTGAGAACAGGAATAAGGTTTTTCTCCTGTATGTATTGATTGGTGTCTTTTTAAGTTGTGTGCATTTATTGTTCTATAGTCACAATGAGGGCAGGAGAAAGGTTTTTCTCCTGTATGTATTGATTGGTGTAGTTTTAAGTTGACTGCGGTTATCGTTCTATAGTCACAATGAGGGCAGGAGTAAGGTTTTTCTCCTGTATGTATATATAGGTGTTTTTTTAATTTTCCTGCAGTTATTGTTCTATAGTCACAATGAGGGCAGGGAAAGGGTTTTTTTTCCTGTATGTATTGATTGGTGTAGTTTTAATTTGCTTGCAGTTATTGTTCTATAGTCACAATAAAGGCAGGAGTAAGGTTTTTCTCCTGTATGTATTGATTGGTGCTTTTTTAAGTTTCCTGCAATTATTGTTCTATAGTCACAATAAGGGCAGGAAAGGGGTTTTTCTCCTGTATGTGTTAATTCGTGTATTTTTAATGAACTTGCAGCCACTGTACTATAGCTACAGCAAAGGCAGGTATATGTTTTTTTTCCTGTATGTATTGATTGGTGTAGTTTTAAACTATATAACTGTTTTGCCCTATAGTCACAATGAGGGCAGGAATAAGGTTTATCTTTTGTATGTACAGATTCATGCATTTTTAAATGCAAGTTGCTGCTTGTTCTATATACAGAGTGAGAACTATAGTTGGAAAATTTTTCTTTAATATATAAATTAATGATTTTTATTTAATAATCTTGGCTTGTTCTATAGTCACAGTAAGAGCGACTCTAAGGTTTTTCTCCTAGATGAGTACAGCTTTGTGCTTTTAAAATGACAACAATTGTTAGCTCTATAGTCACAGTAAGGTGCTATTTCTGTAGATCTGCAGTGATTCATTTTGTGACATTGCACTTATTAATTTATAGTTATTTTGAGAATACAAATATATTTTATCCTTTTCTAGATTTGAGTGATATTGAAAATTTTTAAAAGGGGAAATAAATCTTTGAAATAGATGAGAAAAAAATATATTTCTTTTTCTAAAAATATGCTGTATAAATTTGTTAAGGGATGTTATAAAGGCAAAAATATCTTCTCAATAGCTTTTATCATATTGCATGTGGATACAACTTGAAATAGTCCAGCTGCAGCTGTGATGCACTGTTGGAGAATGAAGAAGCACTACTGTTTCTTTAAATGTAGTTGGTTGTTTCTGGATAGAAGATTCAGGCTCATCTGGATTAAACACATCATGATTCAATACAAAACAAAACAAAAAATGTTGAAAAGAGTAAATTAATAAAATATATTGGGAAAAACAAATTTTAATAATACAAACTTAACACTTCTATTACTGTATTTTTAAAAATTATAGATTATAATTGGGCCAGGAATCTCGGGAACTCCCACCGAAAGCTATGATCCCTTGGGGTGTTGAATTAATGAGATTAACTGTGAATAGATCTATTTTTACGATGTATCAAGGCCGACACTCAAGGAATAAAAGTATTGTAGTATATTTACTTCAGGCGTTTTATTTACAAAAACACTGATTGTATGCATAGAACAAAACTTTGTAATTGTCTTCTTGATAAAAATTCGGCAGAGACATTTGTTGCGCTAGTCATTTTGTGTAATCTACGTAGTTTTATTCTTTTCGCCAAATGTGATATTTTAGATTAAAAAATTTTGAGACTCTCTCTCTCTCTCTCTCTATTAAATATTAATTATTATTCATTAGTAACAAGTACTTAGTTTTAAAATCTAGTTAAGAAGGAATAAAATATTGTAAACAAGATGATGATAGGTTAATATTTTGTGACGAAAAAATTTTATAATCATAGAAGTACCAAATATAGGTTTTTAACTTTCAAATAGACAATTTTAATTTATATTTAGACATTTTTATTTTAATTTAGACACTTTCATTTTTATTTAGACCTTTTCAATTTTAATATAGACATTTTTCATTTTAATTTAGACATTTTTATTTTAATTTAGACACATGGCCGTTTTATAGAAAAGTCAATGTCTAAATTAAAATGAAAAATGTCTAAATTAAAATGAAAAATGTCTAAATTGAAATGAAAAATGTCTAAATTGAAATGAAAAATGTCTAAATTGAAATGAAACATGTCTAAATTAAAATTGAAAATGTCTAAATAAAAATGAAATTGTCTAAATTAAAATTAAAAATGTCTAAATATATATTCAAAATTGTCTAATTAAAGGTTAAAAACCAATATATAACAATTACAGAGTCTGTAAATGAATCATTAATTTATTATCATTACAGTTATAAAAAAAATAAGTTCCAAAAATAATCAAATCTTAAAAGTAAATAAGATATCAACCGCACTTCCCCCCTCCCCCTTTTTTTTTCCACAGATAAATATTGAACATTTTGAAGTAGACAGCTAAATATATTTTTGTTCTATTTAAATATTGAATTTTATTTAATTCTATTTAATGAATGAATTTGAAAATTAAAACAAGTATATATATATAGCTATTCAATGGACATATCCATAATATACATATTTTATTAAAATATTTGTGCAAAGACTGTTTCCATGTTCCCAAAAATTTTTGTTATCTAATATACTACTCGGATCAAAAATTTTCGACACTTTGCCCATAAGTTAAATAAAACTTTATTATTCTACCAAATTCAAATTGTTCCCTTCAAAGTAGTCCCCATTGGCCGCGATGCACTTCAGCCACCTTTTTTCTCCAGTCAGCAAAACACCTCTGGTAGTCTGTTTTCTGGATCGCCTTCATGGCCTTCTCGATTCCACTTTGATCTCTTATAGGCTCTGAAATTTCCGACCTTTTAACTTTTTTTGAGCTTACCAAAAGGAAGAAGTCGCAGGGGGCCAAATCGGGACTGTAGGGGGTTTGGGGGAACACAGAGGTTGAGTGGTCCTGCAGGAACTTTGAGGGCTGTGTGCGCCAGCGCGTTATCGTGGTGGAGGATCCACGACTTGCTCCTCCACAGCTCCGGCCGTTTCTGCCTGATCGCTTCACTCAATAGCCTCAAAACTCCCAGGTAGGAGTCAGCAGTTATTGTAGAGCCTTGTTGTTGAAATTCATAAAGAATGATGCTGCCCTGGTAGTCGAAGAACACCGTCAACATGACCTTGACTTTGCTGGGAGCCTTCCTCGCTTTCTTTGGTATATGCTCATTTTTGAAGCACCACTCCGATGCCTGTTGGGTAGTTTCCGAATCAAAGCCATAAATCCATGTTTCACTCCAGTAATGACCCTCTTCAGCAATTCGTGGTTGTCGGTTGTCGCTTCGAGATTGAGACTGGCAGTTTCTTTCAGGGCGTTCTTTTGATCAAAAGTGAAATCTTTGGGAACGAGAACTGCGTTGAGTCTTCTCACTCCCAAAATGTCCTTCATTATCGATTGAGTCGATCCGAATGATATCCCTGCTTCTTCGGCGACCTCTCTGACAGTTATTCGACGGTCTTCACGCACCAGTTCCAACACCTTGTCCACTTTTCAGACATGGTTGATGTGGACGGTCTCCCGGAACGCTCGTTGTCGGCGGTCTCTTCCCGATCCTCCTTGAAGCGATTGTACCACTCGAAAGTCTTCGGCTCTTGATGGCGGCATCCCGGTAGGCTGTTTGCAACATCCAAAAAATTTCGGCACCCTTGAATCCGTTTTTCAAACAGAACTTGATGCAAATTCGTTGATCCTCCATTTTGGTGACTAACGAAAATGAAGCACAGGCAAAATGGCTTCACTTCGAACAGCCGCTGCTCGCGCTGTTGTAGAACGTGATTTTTGAAAATTGGCAGATATCCAAGCCAAGGGTGACGCTTGAGTTTGCCACAAACCGGGCGAAAATATATTGAGTTTTCAGGATTTTATGAGCAAAGTGTCGAAACTTTTTGATCAGAGTAGTATATATGTGTGTGTGTTAACCAAGACGGCCAGTCAGGGTGCGGAGAGTTTCCCAATACCTCTCTGCACCTTGGAAGACCTTTAACAGTTTTCACAGAATAAAGACAGTCGTGGTCGAGGCAGAATGGAAGACTTGGGATTGTCCACACAAAAAATGAAGGGACACAGTTGTACTAGGAACTTCTGTAAACAGATAGAGTCGAGCTAGAAGCAAAAGATGGATATGGTTAAGAAAAGTTCTTACTGCTATACAGGTGGCATTCTGGAAATTTGAGGACCACTGACTGAAATTTATGCAATGTCTTTTATTTCTATAATTCAAACCAAGGTTCATCATGAGTGTATATATTCCTATGTTTAGATAGTGTACTTAAACCATCAAATCCCATCACCTTTGTTACCAAGTGAAGGTAGCAGCAGAGATAAAGAAGTTGCTAATCAGCAATCTATTTTAGTCAACCTCCTTCATACACACCAGCACTAATTTACAGATGATAAACCAATGACCATAGAATTAGAATCTGATTTGTCCTTTGAGACAGTATACCAGAAAGATGAAGAAAGCTAAAACAGATTTTGTGACATTTCAGAAATTCAAATTGTTGCTTATAGTAGTTTTAACCTGCTAATGAATTATCAGTCAGTTAATTATTTTATTCCAACTCCAATTTTATTACTGTTGATTCTGTATTTATTATCCATAGTAATAGAAATCAGGGAAGTTGTATGATGTTTTTTTTTTTTTTTTTTTTTGCTTATCCCTAGTACACGTGGTACAGGCCATGATAATCATGGTGGGTAGTTAGCGACTGCTTTTACTGTAAGCGCACCACATATCTACACATGTGAAAAGCAGTTCGACTTTGCACTTACAAATGCCAGAGCCCCGTTTGGTTACTTGCACTCGCTGGTGGGGTTGGACTTTTGCAAGAATCGGTAGCCATTGGAGCATTTTTTTTTTTTAAACAGAAAAAAGTGCCCAATGCGGGAATCGAACCCGGGTCCTAGTGGTCGAAAACCAAACGGTTTACCCAGCCTTCCACCGACCCCCATGTTTCCTTAAAAAGAGTAACAGTGATCAAGGAGATTCTTGACAGTATGAAACCACAGTATGTTCTTAGGGTTATGCTTACTTTTTGCATTTCGATATAGGTTGTTTCCAGCTAACTTTTTGTGGACTTGTCTTGTGAAGATGTAGTTTGTATAACAGAATTTCATATTTTAAATAAAAGGAGCTTCAGAACTTTGAGCTCCCCCAATATTGATTAGGGGTGGCATTTTAATCTTAAGTTACAGGAGCATATATCATTTTTTTTTTGCACAGTACTCAGTACTTTGGTCTGAAGATGGTAAAAATGTTGTTACCCAAATATCACACACTATTTATTTATTTGGTCTGTTACCTTGTGTTCATAATCTATAATCCAAATTGTGCCTTATTATTTTTTTACACAAAAATGATATATGTGAGCATGAATTATTATTTGTTTATCCCGCAGCTATAATTTCCAACCAGGTACCAGCCCTGCCAAGATTGTGGTAACTAATATGATGTAGAATCTTTTAAGGAACTGATAATTTATATCATGCTTATTGTAAATATTGACAGACTTCTTCTTTCGTACAGTTTTTTTCTCATTGTTAACATCATATGACTATTCTATTCACGCCTAAAATTATTGTATACTAGCGGATGCACCTGGCTTTGCCGGGGTTTTACCCGAGTAAAGGTTTGTCTAACGAACATTTGTTAAAACAATTCTCTATAAACTTATAAAAAATAATAATAGATATATTTTGATAATTTGAAATTCGTAAATTTGAATCTCTCGATAAAGTGAACATTTTTTCCCGGTCCCTGTGTGCCGTGTCATCCTGAATTTTGTCTTTCCTAACTTTCTACATTACAAAATCATTGTTCTATCTAGTGAACAATTTTTCCCGGTCCCTTGAAATATACTCGATAAGTTGAATAAAATCAATATTAATTGGTTGTCTCGGTAATTGGAAGTTAAAGGAATAGTATCTTTGCCTTGGAATTGTATCATTATTCTTGTCTCAAATAAATTGCTGTGTCATCCTGAATTTTGTCTTTCCTAATTTTCTACAATTACAAAATCATTGTTTTATCTAGTGAACATTTTTTCCCGGTTGGTATGCTTACAGGACGAAACTATGCAAAAGCTTCTATATGTTATTTAATTTTTAGTATTGCATTTATATTTATTCGAATTTTATATTTAAACGATACTCATTATTTCTTTTGATTTTTATATATTGTATATATCGTCTTGCACAATTATTTAAACTTTTTAAAATAAAGTACAATACTCAAAATAAAATGTTTCTTATTACAATCTAAAATTAGAAAATAAACTTTTAAATCGGTAACCTCAAGGAAATAGCCATTATAAGGCACTAATATTTGAATTAGTTTTACTTAATATATTAGCCCTGAAAGACCCAAGGTCATCAGGCGTGGAGCAGACTTCCTGCCTAAGCCTATCTCCGTCGCAATGGTGGCGCTGCTTGCTAGTTAAATCTACAAATCTGCAAATAACTCTGAGGATATTCAAGAAATTCCGAATAGATATAATGCAACACATAATATTAAAAAATATAGATAATGGTTCATTTCCCGCCTTCCCAACCACCCAGAAGTCTGAAAATTAGTACACTTGCATTGTTAATTGGACTGAGCGAGTATTGTGAGTTTCATTATTCTATATGGTCTGGAAGCATATTAAAATTAAATATACAAAATTTGAAAGGAAATTTGCCCGTTCTTGGCCAACCTGACAACCCAGAAGTCTGAAAATTGGCCAGCTAGCATTGTCATCAGGTTTGAACATGTGTACCAAATTTCATATTTCTAGGTGCCCTATAAGTATATTAAAAATTGATTACAAGATTTGGCGACAGACATCCAGACAGACAGACATGTAGGCAAGGTAAATAAAAGCTTTTAATTAAAAAAAGTCTACCAATCTCAATGAAAATGGTACCATTAGAAAGAGTGTAAAAAGTATACCAAAAAAGCTTATCCATAGAAGGAGAAATCGAAGGAAAATCGCTAAAAATGAACTGTTCGCGAGATATTGGCAAAACAAAATAAATAAAATTAAATATTCTTTTTTGGTCAAAATGGTTCAGCCAACTCCACGCTGACGAGCGCCAAAAGCGCGAAACGCGTTCGTGGATGGCTTTTCTTGATTTATCAAGAAATTGGGTTGGCCAAATATCAGGGAACAGGCTAAATCAATGTTTAGTTGATTTCTGTTCCACCAGATGGCGCTCTGCCTCTTATAAAGCACATGTGCTCCTGGTCAGGATATGCCATTTTTAATATTGATTTCAACACCTGATCTTTTTATCTTTTATTTTTTCTTTCATTTTTTAATGTGCTAAGCGTATTTACGCAAGTTTGGCCTTAAATACCCATTTCTTGGTTTTTCGGGAAGACATTAAATTCAAAAATTATTTTTTGGTCGCAATGCTTCTGCCTACTCCACGCTGACGAGTGCCAAAAGCGTGGTACGCGTTCGTGGATGGCTTTTCTTGATTTATCAAGAAATTGGGTTGGCCAAATATCAGGGAACAGGCTAAATCAATGTTTAGTTGATTTCTGTTCCACCAGATGGCGCTCTGCCTTCTATAAAGCACATGTGCTCCTGGTCAGGATATGCCATTTTTAATATAAAATTAAATATACAAAATTTGAAAGGAAATTTGTCCGTTCTTGGCTAACCTGACAACCCAGAAGTCTGAAAATTGGCCAGCTAGCATTGTCATCAGGTTTGAACATGTGTTCCAAATTTCATATTTCTAGGTGCCCTATAAGTATATTAAAAATTGATTACAAGATTTGGCGACAGACATCCAGACAGACAGACATGGAGGCAAGTTAAATAAAAGCTTTCAAAAATAGTTTAATTTCTTATACTGCATATTCTTTAATTTTAGCTCATTTAAAAAAAACTTTTGCTTTTATTCCCAAGTTTAAAAATAATCTTGTCATATTCCATTTATATATATGTGCAAATAATATATCATCATATTAAATTGGCATTCTTTTAAAGTCCATTAGTGTTACAGTCAAAGAACAGAGAGGATTGATGACTTGTTTTCTAATGTTATGATAATACAAAAATGAATATTTTGTCCTTCACTTTTTAATTTATCATTTAATTAGGTATTAAAAAAGGTTTTAAAAGAGTATTTATTCATTGTTAATTAATTCTCTAAATGCCTATGTGATTCTTTAAAAAGTTTTAAAATAGAATTAGATAACTTATGCTCTGTAAATATTTCAACAAAATGTGCCGTGCTTTTAATATCTTAAAATTGAGAATCACATATACAACGTACCTGTAATAGTGTTCTGTTAATGATTTAAAAAAAAAATTGTCATTACTTTTAAATAAACACACTTACAGCAAAAATTATAGAAATTTCAAAGAAGCGTTACTAAACAACAATAATAAAATCCAAGACATTTTTCGTTTTTTTTTTTCACAGATTTTGATAAACACTCAACGAAAATTTATATTATTGTATAAATAATCTTAATAATGATATTTTTAAAAATATCTTTAAAAATAAAAATTCTCAATAATTTGTTCTGAATAAATATGAATGAATATTTAATCTAATATAGGTTTTGCAATTTTAAGGCAATATTTTACACTTTAATAATAACATTTTTATTTTTAAAAGATATTTTTCAATTTAAAAATATTTTAAGATATTACTATATGAATATTTTATTATTTTTATAGAACTACTTTTTTTCTTAATTAAAATTGATTTTTTAAAGCATTTTTATATCCTTTTAATCAAGCATTAGAAATAAAGCATTTGAAATTTTCTCAAGAAAGTTTACTGCTTAATATATACATGGCGCCAAATTTCACTTATTTTTCTGCTACAAGCAGCTTCTCAGCTTTAATCCTAGCTGTTTTCATAACTATTGTTTTCAACATTTTTTTTAGTTGAATGAAAACACCACAAGAGTTAGCATTTTGGTTTAGTTATTTCTCCATCGCTTTTATGATGAGATCAAGACACACTGAAAGTCTTCAAATCTGAATGTCTTACCCCACCCACCATACTCCAGACATCATCCAATCCTATAGATTCCTCATGGGCTGTGTTGTGTATAATAGTGGGCCTTGGATTTGAAATGATAAGGTATGGGTTGATTTTAAATGTTTTAATTATCTTGGAATGAGATTATGATGAGCCTTTTTCGGCGCTATAGTCCCTAAATCCATGAGCCTCTTTCATTCTCAGGGAGTTCACGAAAATAATACATCCTGTTATATAAAAGGTATAATTTACATATATCCTGCGCGCACTGGGGTTAAAAAAAAAGGAATGACAGACTACTATATGTTTGGATTAAGATGACAATATATTTATTTATTTCTTAGAACAGTCATACAAAGATAAGAATAAAAATAAATGGAACGGGCAATGAGGATTGAGTGGGAAAATTTACAAGAATATACTTATAAAAAAATCATTATTGGAAGATACTTAACTTTAGTGCTTCAGCTGGATGGCTTGGAAATCCCTCCCCTAAAATCTTGTAGAACTACATTTTTTTGGGTTGATTTTTACCCTATCTCTCTCTAAGAAGAACCGGCTCTAACTAACTTTTTTCTCCCCAGGGTGACCAAAAAAAAAATAAAAATAATAATAAATCTTTATCTGGTCACCCTCTGTGATAAAAAAAAAGAAATTTTTGAAAAATAAAAAAATAAAAATTATAATGAAAATTATCATTAGAAATATTATTTTAAAATATTAAAAAAAAACAAATAGCTGCTTATTTAAAAGAAAAAGGAAGTTTATTATAATTTATATACAAAAATTAGAGAAAAAAAAGGAGGTGAAGAGAGGGGCTGGGTTTACAATGAAGAATGCTCGAAGTCCTCTTCTTTCTTGTCGAGGCAGCTTCTTCATTGTCCACCAGCTTTCCATTGATACTGTGGGTGAACTTTGTGGAGGCCCCAGAAGTGGCCTCTACAGTCCTTCCCCGCCAAGACCACGGGATTTTGGGCTTGCGAGGGAGCAGGACAAATCTCCGGGGTCAAAAGTTGAGGTCGGGGATGCTCTGGCTTGCGAGGGGGGCATGACAAATCTCCGGGGTCAAAAGTGGAGGTCGGGGATGCTCTGGATTAGCGGAAACAATAGCACTGTCTAAAATAAAAAAAAAATAAATGTCAAAACAAAGGGCGCCTTGCATTCTATTTCTTCGCAAGTTGAATGCAAGACTGGCTTTTAAGTTCCACTCTGTGACATGGATAGTATTGTGATAAGTATATCCGGAGTCTTAGGGTGCCTGGAACACAAGGGTTATAAACACATATATACATCTATTTATATGTAAGATTTGACACATTTGTGGGAAGGTGCATACCTACTAGCTTAAAAAATAATGCTTAGTAACTAAAAAAATAATAAGAGTCAATAATGAATAATGATCTGAAAAAAATATAATGAATTCAAACTAAAATAAAATAAAAATAAAATAAAATATAAATAAAATCCAATAATGAATTCAAATCTGAACTATAATGAATTCAAACAAAAAAATAAATAAGAGTGCCAAAATGAATTCAAACTTGAAAACTATAATGAATTCAAACCAAAATAATAATAATAAAAGAGCCAATAATGAATTCAAAACTGAAAAATTATATAAATAAAAGAGCCAAAATGAATTCAAACCTGAACTAAGATGAATTCAATCTGGAAAAAAAAGAAAAGTAAAAGAGCCAATTATAATAATAATCTGAACTATAATGAATTCAAACTAAAAATAATAATAATAAAAGAGCCAATAATGAATTCAAAACTAAAATTAAATAAATAAGAGAGCCAATAATGAATTCAAACCTGAACTATAATGAATTCAAATCCAAAAAAAAAAAAAAAATAATAGAAGAGCCAATAATGAAAAAAAAATTAAATAAATAAAAGAGCTAAAAATGAATTCAAACAAAATTAAATAAATAAAAGGCCAATAATGAATTCAAACCTGAACTAAAATGAATTCAATCTGGAAAAAAAATAAAAAATAAAAGAGCCAAAATGGATTCGAACAAAATTAAATAAATAAGAAAGCCAATAATGAATTCAAACCTGAACTATAATGAATTCAAATCCAAAAAAAAATAATAATAATAGAAGAGCCAATAATGAATTCAAACAAAATTTGAATAAATAAGAAAACCAATAATGAATTCAAACCTGAATTATAATGAATTCAAATAAAAAAAAAATAATAAAAGAGCCAATATAATGAATTCAAACAAAATTAAATAAATAAGAAAGCCAATAATGAATTCAAACAAAATTAAATAAATAAGAAAGCCAATAATTAATTCAAACCTGAACTATAATGAATTCAAATCCAAAAAATAATAATAATAAAAGAGCCAATAATGAATTCAAACAAAATTTGAATAAATAAGAAAACCAATAATGAATTCAAACCTGAACTATAATGAATTCAAACCAAAAAAATAATAATAAAAGGGCCAATAATGAAAAAAAAAAAAAAACTGGTGACTTTACATCGACTTGACACGGTGCCTGTCAGTCAAAATTTATCTCTATCAGTGCCATGCCTTTTTCGTTGAAACATGTCCAATTCTATATGGGTTTGCTACTAACTAATTTAAAATAACATGATCAAGCTCAAAACTTGTTTAATACCTAATAAAATAAAATAGTATTTTATCAATGTACTACCATAGTACGTCTGGTAGGGAGTCCTTTATAAAGACTGACTGGGCTGGGTTGGTTCTCCAGGATGAACACATCATCCAACTCATCATGGTTCATAGCCAGTGTATGAGTAAATACGACATTCAGCACAAAGCCCGAAATGCCAAAGACCTCACGTCCAGCACAAAGCCCGTGGCGTGATTAACTGGCCTATTCTGCACTTATTGATACCCTCGCCGAAGAGTCCTCGTGTCAGTCGTCTGAAGACACTACGAAACCTCGCGCGTCCCTATTAATGGTATCAGACCCAACAAATGGGTCAGCGCATAGAACCGATCAAGTCCCAGACTTGCAAAACCCACCCTAACTCAGCCTTTTACCACTAACGTTATCCGTATGGAAGGAAGCATACCCATAGCGCATACTTCCCCTACTGGGGTTTGAAACCAGATACCACCCAGATATCAAACCCTACATTGATTTAATTGAATGGTATGTAGCCATCTGGTGCGCCGGTTAAAACCCGATAAGTCCACCAAAGTCTCACACATATCAAAGGCTGAAAAAAAAAAACTCATATTCCCGAAGGAAGCCTAACAAAAGGAGCGACTATTTTCTAATTTGAGAATTGCATTGTCCTGAGAGGCTTATAACCCTAACAAATTTGAAATCAAAATAAAATCGATCCTATTAAAATTCCCCAACACTATTCTAAATTCGTAGTTTGGTCTAACAATAAAATAGTTTTTAACCTTCTTACACATTCATTAAGCCAATCCATTCATACACCCTCCCCCCCCCCGTCATTCACGGCTTGCATACAAACTAAAGTTAAAAATTGCTATAAACGCCAAAATACCTCAATTATTATTGAAAAATTTACCCTAACAATAACTAACTTCAAGGACATCATGAAATCAAAGAAAATATTCAATAAAACTTGGGAACTAAATGCCCTTCAATATAAATTAACCTATGCCTCATACAATCTCTTACTAACTATTTATATTCAATGACTGATATCAGTCTCAACTGTAAGCTAACCTAACCTTAAAATAATTGTAAATATCAAAGTCCCTAAATTGTCTTTGCCTCAACACCTAGTACCACTGCAAAGATAGTTTAATAGGACAATTTACTAATTAGAGCGACAAAGAATAGAACATTCAACTCATGAAGGCGACAGATAATTGGAGACGCTTCCTCCACTGATAAGATCCTATTTACTGACCTTCCCTCCTCAAACACGCTCCAGTCATAGCAACCACTCTACACCACCAGTGCAACAACTTCATCCTACTTGCTGACTGTAGGTAATACGCAACTACCTGGCTTCTGATTGTCTATGTCTACTTAATCTCAATTCAAGGGATTATTGAGCGTCATACGATGGCTCGTATACCCAACCTTGGACGTCACTAAGAACACAAACAGCTCGCCGCCAAACATTACTCCGACCTCGGCAGTACATCTTTCTCTGGAGTTGTTGTGTGGCTCTGGAGTAAACTTGATGTCGCCCAGCTATACCTATACATCTATTTAGCTGCTTGCGCCACCGATCCTACTGTAAAGTATGTACCATTCTGAAGTACTAAGTATTAGCTTCTTGATCAAATAATATCTTATTCTATTTAAATCTAATCTTAATATAAAAAAATTACCCTAAACTTGAATATTTGTGCCAAATTGGTTACACCTAATTGCCAATATTAAACAAGACTGATTGTCTACTTTTACAATATGCACACTACACTTAAAAATTTCAAAATTTAAGGTTTCATGAAAAAAAAAATTCTATAAAAGAAAAATTCTGCTTAATTTGGTCTCTCCCATTTAATACATATTAACATTTTACGAAATGACTGTTTCTATACAGCCTTCTATCATATTGTTCTTTTCCTTATTCCAGCCTGAACTCTTGTTCATTAAACGGTGGGTCGTAAAAAAAGGAAATACTGTCGATTGCGGGCTAATCTCTCTTACGCCTTTGATGATATTATGTGTATTGACTTGACCTGGTTTGACACAGCACACTTTCCCATTGAGGTCTCACTAAAATACGGAATTGAATGCTAAAATATATATATCTCGTTGTGGTGCTAAACATTTATTTCGTTAAAACATGGCTGTCGCAGTGGTTTAGCGTGGTATGACAGAGGTGAACCGAGCCTAGACACATCTGAGTAGGTGCAAGTTGGCACAACTATATTTTGCGTAGATTAACTTGGTATGTCGGTTAGTCAATCTTGGAAAATCTGAGCGAATTAGGTGCATCAGCCTGCAGATGGATATTATGTAGAGTACATCTCTGTATTCTACCATTGATGCATATATTTCAATATTCTTTTTCCACATCCCACCACAATGACCCACTCTTCAACTGGTTCATGCCACGTGGTCTTACGCTCGGTGGCGTCCATCGGGATATTATGTTTTATGTCGTTCTTCACTCACGTCCACCTTCGTAAGTATCTTTAAATCCTATTAAATAATATACAAATTTACAGATGAAATTGCATGCTCCGACATCCATTGTATACTACGCAAGATATTCTTCTTAATCTTCAGGGCCTACTCTCGACCTTCCAGAAATGTGGTCTTTGCTACTGGTTACCATGTCGAATGCCACGTTTCATAAACTACGAAAGCTGATGTTGAAACGAGTTTTAAGTCTGCTGTGATACTATAAGCTTCTCTTTTGTTGCAGGCCTCTGCTGCCCAAACAATCTGAAGGTGGTGGAATAGATAAGGGTTTCTGGAAGGGCTTATCAAAAACCAGTCAAGTGCAAACATACACGAGGTGCAAGGTTCATTATCATTGCTTATCTAAGTTTACCTGGAACTATATGTCTGATTAATTGCTAAGTTAGCATATTGCGTTTAATTCTGAAATAATGCTATTAGCTTCCAAAATATGCAGGATATAGAAAAAATGATTTCGTTCTTTGGCTGGAGTTAAAGAAAAGAAACAACAAATTTCACTATTTTCATTAAAAAAAGGAAAACCTTCCCCACCAAATTCTGTAATATGGATTATCCTACTATAAAATCGCTATTAGATTTAATACGATAATAACTAAATAATAAAATATAAATACACCTATAAATGGGAGAGATAAAATTATATGCAGTAACTATTTGTAATGTGCGTGACACATGCAAAAAAATATATAATCAAAGGTGACTGGAGAAAAAAAAGGCTAATAATCTATACAAAGAAGGTTTTTCTGTCAATAAACGCTATACTGTTGTCACGCATTTCCCTCCACGAAGAGTTACAAATGAGAATATACAATTCTACAGAATTACAGATTACTATCTGCACAAGATAGTATGTCCATGCAAAAATAAAATTACGAGACCAGTTTAAGGTCATCTACGCTATTAAAATAAAAAATATTGTAAAAACACGTCTTATCTAAAACTGTATAATTGAACAAACATATTTCTTGCATAAACTAAAGTAACTTAAAATATTTAAAATGATGCGTAAAAAAAAAATTAATCACTATACATGACTTTAATCTAAAATGGCAATAAGACATTTATTTTAAACAAGGATTTGCGCTCCGATAAACTAACCATACTGGAATCCAACAAAGTATCTTGTCATAATGATATTAACAAATGTTTTAAAATATATTTTTGACATATTATATTACTGGAATATTATACTAAATCAAAAATAAATAGTTAATTAAGGAAATGGGTGAAATATGTGGTAGGCATAGAGCCAGACTAAAGGCCGTAGCTTTGCGTAAAACGTACCTGTCTATCAATAGTTATTATATCTTAAGCCTTTTTTCCTCCACGAGGACTTACAAATAGGAATATAACATTCTACTGGATCATAAAATACTGTATTGCGCACTCGCTACTATGCTTGTCAATAAAAGAAAAATTGCAATATCAGTTTAAGATTCCCATGCATTAAATAAAATAAAAAGTACAAGACCAGTTTAAGAGATCATCTACACTGTTAAAAAAAAAATAAAAAAATTGGAACACGTTTTTATCTAAAACTATAATTGAGCAAACGTCTTGTTTGCATAAACTAAAGTAACTTAAAAATAAAAAAAACCTAAAGTGAAATAAATAAATAATGGAGAAAATAAATTATTATACATAGCTGTAATCTAAATGGTAATAAAATATTTTACACAAGAGAATTGCGTTGCGATATACTTTTACCATAAAATTGGCCATACTGGCATCCATAAATATTATCTTCTCCCAATGACTTGTACAAAAATTGTTTTTAAATTATATTATATTCGACGCTATTAGAATATTATACTAAATTAAAATGAATAGATAAATAAAAGAAATGGAAGAAATATGTGGCAGGCATAATGCCAGGCCTAAAGGCTGATGCGTTCCCGGTTTGGATAGATGAAAAGGGAGGATACACGATGTGACTTATTAAAGTTTCCTTACTTAAGTATATATATATATATAGCAATTTAGGCCAACAACCCATGTATATAACCCGCAGCAAGACTTTAATGTTGTATAATAGAAGCACAGCTGTCAATGATGCACTATCGACATATGTCTTTACATCATCACATGTAATGCAATTTGTGCAAACAGGATAAATAAAATAAAAAAAAAGGGGGGGGGAGGAAACTCTGTAATTGATTAAGAGTTGAGCTAAAGCAGGGATCGAGCATATAATATTGTCAGAACAAAGGTCTAAAGATGGAAACAGCCACGACACTAGTATACAATTTCATCAGACAACCCATGAAATCGTTTTAAAATTGGGCAATCTATAAAAGACTCCTTCTGGAGGTTTAGCAACCCACTGAAGACGCTGGGAGCTATTTCATAGAGGAAAATTATAGCAACAGATCTCTATAATTTCTACAGATCAACTGTAAATAGATTCATATTAAGGCATTTTTATAGCCCAAATAACACAAACAATAGTCAAACATACAAATCTGTTTGCATCATGCCGTACCCTCTTAACAGCGTAACAATAGCCCGAGGAATCAGAAAATATGGTATAATGGTAAATATTATGGAATAACGCACTGAAACACATAAAAGTACAAACATTACTAAAACCTGACAGATAGATACCCTCAAAGTAGCCCTAATAAAGTCGTAATTTGCAACTGTCGCTGTGTCAATATATCACAGCAAAGATATAGTACACAACTCTATTCCAACAGAGTCGGTAGTTCTATATTTAGTACAATTTGTGAAATTAAGGTGTGGGGGTAGTACCATAAAGCAAAAGGAATGACATATGTATGAGAGGAAACAAGAAAATTTCTCTAGATATTTATTTAAATAAATTAAAATTTGGGAACATGTCTATACTGACGAGATATGCTATTTACATAGTAAAATTTAGATAGAGGTGACCTGAAGTTACTTTATAGCCCTTTAGGGCCCATGCGAAATCTAGGTTGGTTACTACACAAAAAGGGGGGGGGGGGGGGGCGCTAAGTCATAATGACAAATGGCTTACCTTTTCTCGAAAGTGCCGGCAAAGGTCTGGTCTCCCGTCTGAAGACTGTCCTCTCACTGAGCGACTCAGATTCAATCTGCCTTTTGGCGAAGAAACCCCCTTTTATTCTTGTCTCTCTCCGTTTTCATTCGCTGGCCGCGCCAAAGTTTCTATTGGCTGGCATTTTCATTCGCCGAAAGAAACACCAATCAAAATGGCCAACGGCTCCAGTATACGATTTCACAGACGCCCCAGGCCTCTCCCATCAAAATAGAACATATAGTATTACCAAAACAAAAAAATCTAAAGAGAGAAACAGCCACGGCAATAGTGTAAAATTTCATCAGACCCCAGGCCTCCTCTACATGGGCTGTAATACGATCCTCCCTTTTCTCGGGACGGTATATATATCGCCCCCCGTCTTGGCTAAAAATCGACCCAGGCCCCTTTTACCTGGACTGTAATGTGATGCTTCCTTTTTTCGGGAAGGATATTTATAAGGCTTAGTCTTTTAGAAATCTTCCTTCTCCATTTTTTTCTGGTCACCTTTACCTAAATTTTTGGTGAGGGGAATATATGTACATATGGAACAACAGCTTCCAGCGCGGATGTCTCTGGATGTCACTGGTGTCTTCTTCACCAGGCATCAGCTTTCGGCATGGAAGTCTGGTGTCATCAATTGTCTAGGTTTCTGGGCTAAAAGGTGGTCTGTAATTCTATGTGGGAGGGAAGCCATGTATCCATTTGATTTGATTATACATACGCCTTCTGTTGGGGTATGGTTACAAAAACGTGCCCCAACAATCCTCCCCCTGCCAAGTAATGGACAAATGCGTTTGTGCTACTCATTATTCATCTGCCTTTCATCAGTTACTATGAAAGCAGGCCCATTTCTAGCAAAATGCATTTTCCATTACTAGGTGAAGCCAGATGTACCGAAACCTATAGGGAAGATAAGGCTAGTCAAAATGATGGTATGCCATTCTAGATGTTTATTATTCCGAACATTAGTGGGCATTGCGCATCCTGGCAAAGGGGTTTTTATGTGTTATTATTCTGTCAGCACACTGTTATCAACATAGGTTATGGGGGACAGTCATATCATATGTATGGAAGTAAGCAAGGTCATCTGTCTTACCATTCATGGGTATATATACCACCCTTCCACTTTCTTCTTTGGTCTTGAGGAGTAGGCCTTCCTTGTGGTAAGTCCTCTCAACCCCATCCTTGCCTCTTGGGGTGCTGGATTCATTGCTACCTTCTTTCTGTTAACAATACAGTTAGAAAATTTCCCTATTACATATTATATATAAAAAATTGGGCGCCAAGAAGTCGTTTAGAAATAACTGACTAGTCCAACTCCTAAAACATGCCAGCATCTTTATTTAAGTACCAATCAAGACATTCGTGTGGTATAGTTATACATATACAATCAAAGGAAAGGATAATTATTGTTAGCTGAAAGAAATATCTTGGTATATAATAATTAGCCTATGACATGATGACTTTTGCTAAATTAAAAAAATTACAGAAACAAATTGTGAAAGTAATTATTAAATAAGGCACGAAATATGTAATGATAAAATGAATCCTTCCGTGTTATATGATGGGTATAATATATATATTGAAGAAAACACGTATCATGCAGATAGTGATTAAATATGATAAAAATCATCCCATGATAGATGATAAAGAAAACCACTACAAAATTATATATGATGACAAAATATATATACATATACAAGTAAGGCGGATAAAAGACAATAAGGATAAAATAGATCATGCCTTGAGGGAAGAATAAGCCACGACAACATGTTAAAAAAAATGCAACATGGCAGGTAAATATTACTAATATCATGAATATCAAAGGAAATAAATTTGTTGAAATGAATAGTATATGATTATAATATAATATAAATGATATAAAATAATAACCTATTCAATAAGAAAATGAAAACACATTATATATATTTGTGCGCTGAAGGATCAAGGTTTAGTATCTCAGTTAAGTTTTCAATCTTATTCAGTCTGGAATCACGAGTTGGTCACTGGGTAATATTCGTCTATCCCGATCCTACTGGAGGGTGTGTTTTCTCTTATGTGTTAGATTCCTCTGTTACAATACTCTCAACCCAGGTGGGAACGTCATTCAGAATCTTGGTCAAATGGAACATAGCCCAGACCTCTATTAAACTACACAGTCCTTTTGAATCTAGGGTGACAACCGTATGAAGAGAAATTTTCTGTTTTGGCAGAGCGACTAATCAATTTCTACTATTTTGTTTGTGGCTCCGTTTACCTTGCCTCTGGGGTGTGTACAGTTCAGCTACCTCCCCCTTCCAAGAAATTCACATTACTTTCATCTACTAATATACCCTCTATTCATTGACCTGAATCCTATAAATCTACATCTTATAAGTTTGAATTTTATCAATCTGAAATTTTGGTTCCTTTTACAAATTCCTTCAGAATTCTACTCCCTGTATAACTGCTCTTAATTCTACTGTCCTCAATACAACACTTCTAAAACTTTGACTCACTGGCTTGTTCTGGCGTCTCGTTCGCGGTCATTATAGTTAACTAATACTTTAAAATCTTATCCTAACATGGAACGAGTCTAAACTCGTTGAAGGTCCTAATAATTACTTATTCTGCCTCTCGAATCGGTCTTATGCTCGAATTCATTCCAACAAAACGTATGGCAGGGCGAATCCTTTATTAGAAGAAACTTCCGCTAGCTATGGGGGATCAAACTGGTACCAAAAAAATTCAATAGACGGAAACACTTCGTCTAGAATAACTGGGCAATCTCTGCCTACTTGCCAATCTTACAGGACCTCCCGTCTGGAACACCCTCGCTCCAGCCACGCTAAAAGCGTCGAAACTACGGTGTCAGATCGGTCACCAAAGGTCGCGCCGTTATACCCCAGGCTATACGGCATGGCTAAAACAAATCCCCCATCCTGCATAAAATTCAATCTATACCTCTTCGTTTCCTCTTGCGAGGAGGAGTTGAGTGGGAAATTCGGCTTGATCCTTGCCTTCCACTATCTCCAAGTCTGAGGGTCGGGATAGGGATCATTTATCCACAATCCTTAGAATTCAAGCTAAACTAAGATAAAAGAAAATCAAAGGAAAATTATACCCCTTAACGAGGGACCTAACAAAAGGGAGCGAATATTTTCTAACTAGATAGAGTTGTAGTTGTCCTGTTTGAGGCTTCTCGGTCCTAACAAAATTCGAAATCAAATTTAAAACTCGAACCTATTAATTCCCTACACTATTCTAAAGTAATTTTGGTCTAACAATATAATAGTTTTTAACCTTCTTCTACATTTATTCCTCTTCACATTCACACAATTCAGTCACTGAGGGCATTCATCCTAAAGTTAGAAGCTGCTATAGACGCCAAAACACTCAATTATTTCTATCAAATAGATAGAACCTCTTACAATAATAAAATCTTCTAGGACTAGACGTGAAATCAAATAAAGTTACCTAATTAAAACAAAGTGGGGACCAAAGCCCTATTTACTTAAACGAAATGCCTCTGCACAAGCTCTACATATATATTAATTCATTATACTCACTAAATGATTGTTAACAATAACTGTTGACAAGTCTAAATAACCTGGAAGCTAATCTACCAAAAAAAAGAAAGAATCAGTGTAACTTCAAAAACTGCCCTTGCCTTGACACTAAGCGACTATTCACGACAATTCTATATAGACACACACAAAATATAGGGGCGAATAAAGAACCATTAAACGTGACACCTCATAAAAGCGGATTGAGTCATTCCCCTAGCCACCGTGGGTGAAGTCACTTTCTTCTTACTTCCTCGTGCGTCTGCCCCCTTTGCAGTAGTCCTACCTCAGCACTCTATTGAAAGATGGATTTATAGGGTTTACGATTCACTACCCAACACTAACATTCTCAAGTGCTTTCCAAGGATCGACTACAGTCTGGGCCTACTTAACTTCTACCCCTGGCTTAGGGTCCCTATACTTCACAACTTCACTCTGAGAGATTGACCTTTCATGTTCTCATTAGAAACCTATTTCAAAGCTACTACCTGAAGGCCAGGGATTATAGGGTTTCTGAATTACCCAACACAAGCCATAGGATGCCTATTAGGTTTGTTGTTTTAGACATAGCCCCCCTCTAAGTTGTGATTTCCTACACCTTCCTTCACCTATTACTCCCGATAATAACTAAAATTTCAGATTTACCCTAAATAATTAATTCACAATGGTATACATTATTCTCACTGGTCTTTGAAACTCGGGATTTAACAAGAAATAGTTTGAGAAAAAAAAATCCTAATGAAGTCTTACTTCGAGAAAAAAAAAGGTTAAAAAAAGAAAAGATTGAAATCTCTAAACTTCTCATTCTATTGGGTTGATTCTTCGTACACACTCCAAAATCCTATTTAGTGGCGACAGTCTAAGTAGAATTTACACTGTGTGGGCCTTTTCACCCTTGTAGACCTGCGTAAAGTTAAACTGTTCACACTAACTCTGTCAACTTCCCCATGTCTCATTACTTCTGAGTTCGCTCTGGTTGTCACTTAGCGGTTGTTATTAGAAATTTCCTTCATGTATTATTACAGTATGAGGCATAGTAATTAAAATGCTGCATTTCCATGAGTTCAATTCTCTCACAACATGCTGAAACGAAATCAAATGTGGTTATAAGATCACTGTCTATGTGGTAACAGGTGCACATTGGATTGGGAAAGGACAAAGTTATTTCGCCCTTTATGATACCAATTGTAACCGGGTTTTCTGTTGAGTTATGATGATATACTGAGAATTTGATAGGGAAATTATTTTGTAGACTTTGTTGCATATCAGGGGTCTTGTTTGTTCCTGGGTTAGAAATTTTATATTATTCCCTACTGTCAGTCTGATAATTACATTCCTGGCTCATGAGATAGGTGTGCAACTTGTATAATTCACTGTGGAAATATATGTGGACATTTAAGAATTTATAGAGGTATATTTAATATGGAGTCGTCACCTCAGCTCGATCCATCCACATTTTGTTCTGGAATTAGCGTCATATTCTAGATGGACTTCACTGCCTCATCTATAGTCCAGGCATATCACCTTAAATGTCAATTTTAGGAAACGTCATCTCGTCCTAGACCTTTCTTTTCTGCATGCTGGCACATCTTCAATGACATTTCCAATGTGGGGAACACACCCTTTTGGCGGTCTATCGGTATCCAGTGATCATACTTGGCAGAAAACGTCGTCAAAGGGGGCCTCCCTCCTTGCGTGTCTAGCCATCTAATCCAATCACGATACCGCCTCACGCCTATAGGTTCCGAATTATATTCAATGTAATATCTTTGCTCGGGTGTCCCGACTTTATCAATCTTTATTCACAGCCTTTAGGTGATTTTACTCCGCACTGGAGGCTCGCATTCCGCTAACTTCCTCATTATATACAAGTGTTAAATCGAGCCTCGATAAACTCTCCTGTCTCCTATACCCCCATTATTAGATAGATCCTGTCTCTAACACAGGTGGCTTTTGCTGCCTTGTCATTAGCTTAAAGCTGTCCAAGCACACCTCGGGATATCTCAGCTGTCTTGTAGACACAAGCTCCAGTCATCTCCTTTCCTTTGAATATTTTAAAAGATTATCCCAGGTAGTTGTCATAAGTTAATAAATAGTTCCACAGTGATTAAAAGGTACTCGCGCAAATTTGTCACCAGATCCACTCCTTGAGATTCTGCCATTGGAATGTTAAAACCAGATTTCTATCCATTATTGATTTCAAATAAAAAAAGGTTTTACGAAGAGAAAAAAAAGCGCGTCTTTCTATGGTGATCAAACTTCTCTCTTCACGGGTACGCTAACTGGATCTTCAATTCTATTTTCACCTTAAGGCTCATATATTTGCCACTCTCCCAATCCACTATGCGTTAAAAAAAATGAAATCGATTAACTATCATTCAGCATGTTAGCCCTAATCTGGATGCACAGGCTAGTATGATTTGATAGAAAGCGCTATTAAAATGAAGTTAAGATATTTGTATCCAGCAATAATTATCAGAACTCACCTCTGCTGTGAGAAAATTATATCAGATCTATGTTGAAAAAAAATGCTAAGTCATTTCAGTAGACTACTGTAAAACACTGATCACCGTTCTAAATTTGAACCATGGGAATCCAACCTCATTTCTCATACTGTATATAATAATTTGAGAAAGTAAAATAAAGAAATTGTAATCAATGGTGCTCGCAACAGAATTCAAAATGATTGAGACACAGAACATTATAAATAATGTCCAGCAAGCAGGATACCAAACCACCTTTATATTACAACATTTCCACAAAAGTATAACTATCAATAACCCAATAAACAAAACCACAAAATATCTATAGGGCGATATGTTACATTCCATACTCACAAACATCTATAACAATAGCCAACTACTTAAGAAACTCTGGCATCCAAACATATTACTGTAATTCCCCTAACATAGGCTCCACCATAAAAGTCCACTATCTAAAAATAATCCTACTATCATAAAACCCACTAACCAAAACAGAGAATAAAAGGCAATATATTCCGTAGAGTGTAACAGCTGTCAAGCCAAATACGCAGGGGAGACAGGAAGGAGAGTCAGCAATAGAATATATGAACATAGACGCAACGTTATTAATCAAGACAATAGGCCTCTAATTTTCCAATACTGCAAAGGAACAGGTCACACTTTCGCATTAGGAGAACCTAGAATACATTACAATAACATAAACAGCAAATATCAAAGGCTTATAATTGATTCTCTATTATTCAGAAAACACAATAGCATTAATAGAAAATAGATTTGCCCGAAACATATAACACAATATATCCTAGTACCAGCTAATAATATCAACAATAATATAAGTAACTTATATGTAATAGCCAATAACTATTATAAAACTACTTAAATAATAGAATTTCTAACCTATAAGATAATTCATAGAATATAGCAAACAATAGTAGAATATGTATAAAAACCAAAAAAAAAAAATGTCTTAAGAAAACAAATAATATGCAAAACTTCCTAATGTATATATATATATATACATAGAATCATAATAGTTTTAGCATCAGGCGACGTTATATTTTCTTGATATATTGTATATGTTTCTCCTGTAGAAGGGCGGACAAGCTCGAAAGCTTGAGAAGACCAGAATAAAAGATAATCATCCCCATAAACGTTTTACTTTGATATCAGAAATCAATGATAATATTAAGGTTTTGCCACAAACAATGTGAATCGTAAAAGACAGCGGCGAGAGATGCGGTATACACCGCCTCAACATAACTTTCATTGCCTGATAAAATGCCAGTGAAACGGAAAGCATAAATTAAAATTCACGATTTATAATAGACTGTTAATCTCAGGATGCGTGGACTACTTCACCAATACTTAAAAATAGTATGGCTTTTCATTAGGTATATATTTCTAAAGTATAGGGGATGAAACATATACTAAATTCGAGCCCCACGTTGGGCGCCATTGATGCGTTCCCGGTTTGGATAGATGAAAAGGGAGGATACACGATGTGACTTATTAAAGTTTCCTTACTTAAGTATATATATATATATAGCAATTTAGGCCAACAACCCATGTATATAACCCGCAGCAAGACCTTAATGTTGTATAATAGAAGCACAGCTGTCAATGATGCACTATCGACATATGTCTTTACATCATCACATGTAATGCAATTTGTGCAAACAGGATAAATAAAATAAAAAAAGGGGGGGGGGGGAAACTCTGTAATTGATTAAGAGTTGAGCTAAAGCAGGGATCGAGCATATAATATTGTCAGAACAAAGGTCTAAAGATGGAAACAGCCACGACACTAGTATACAATTTCATCAGACAACCCATGAAATCGTTATTAAATTGGGCAATCTATAAAAGACTCCTTCTGGAGGTTTAGCAACCCACTGAAGACGCTGGGAGCTATTTCATAGAGGAAAATTATAGCAACAGATCTCTATAATTTCTACAGATCAACTGTAAATAGATTCATATTAAGGCATTTTTATAGCCCAAATACAACAAACAATAGTCAAACATACAAATCTGTTTGCATCATGCCGTACCCTCCTAACAGCATAACAATAGCCCGAGGAATCAGAAAATATGGTATAATGGTAAATATGATGGAATAACGCACTGAAACACATAAAAGTACAAACATTACTAAAACCTGACAGATAGATACCCGCAAAGTAGCCCTAATAAAGTCGTAATTTGCAACTGTCGCTGTGTCAATATATCACAGCAAAGATATAGTACACAACTCTATTCCAACAGAGTCGGTAGTTCTATATTTAGTACAATTTGTGAAATTAAGGTGTGGGGGGTAGTACCATAAAGCAAAAGGAATGAAATATGTATGAGAGGAAACAAGAAAATTTCTCTAGATATTTATTTAAATAAATTAAAATATGGGAACATGTCTATACTGACGAGATATGCTATTTACATAGTAAAATTTAGATAGAGGTGACCTGAAGTTACTTTATAGCCCTTTAGGGCCCATGCGAAATCTAGGTTGGTTACTACACAAAAAGGGGGGGGGGCGCTAAGTCATAATGACAAATGGCTTACCTTTTCTCGAAAGTGCCGGCAAAGGTCTGGTCTCCCGTCTGAAGACTGTCCTCTCACTGAGCGACTCAGATTCAATCTGCCTTTTGGCAAAGAAACCCCCTTTTATTCTTGTCTCTCTCCGTTTTCATTCGCTGGCCGCGCCAAAGTTTCTATTGGCTGGCATTTTCATTCGCCGAAAGAAACACCAATCAAAATGGCCAACGGCTCCAGTATACGATTTCACAGACGCCCCAGGCCTCTCCCATCAAAATAGAACATATAGTATTACCAAAACAAAAAAATCTAAAGAGAGAAACAGCCACGGCAATAGTGTAAAATTTCATCAGACCCCAGGCCTCCTCCACATGGGCTGTAATACGATCCTCCCTTTTCTCGGGACGGTATATATATCGCCCCCCCGTCTTGGCTAAAAATCGACCCAGGCCCCTTTTACCTGGACTGTAATGTGATGCTTCCTTTTTTCGGGAAGGATATTTATAAGGCTTAGTCTTTTAGAAATCTTCCTTCTCCATTTTTTTCTGGTCACCTTTACCTAAATTTTTGGTGAGGGGAATATATGTGCATATGGAACAACAGCTTCCAGCGCGGATGTCTCTGGATGTCACTGGTGTCTTCTTCACCAGGCATCAGCTTTCGGCATGGAAGTCTGGTGTCATCAATTGTCTAGGTTTCTGGGCAAAAAGGTGGTCTGTAAGTCTATGTGGGAGGGAAGCCATGTATCCATTTGATTTGATTATACATACGCCTTCTGTTGGGGTATGGTTACAAAAACGTGCCCCAACAATCCTCCCCCTGCCAAGTAATGGACAAATGCGTTTGTGCTACTCATTATTCATCTGCCTTTCATCAGTTACTATGAAAGCAGGCCCATTTCTAGCAAAATGCATTTTCCATTACTAGGTGAAGCCAGATGTACCGAAACCTATAGGGAAGATAAGGCTAGTCAAAATGATGGTATGCCATTCTAGATGTTTATTATTCCGAACATTAGTGGGCATTGCGCATCCTGGCAAAGGGGTTTTTATGTGTTATTATTCTGTCAGCACACTGTTATCAACATAGGTTATGGGGGACAGTCATATCATATGTATGGAAGTAAGCAAGGTCATCTGTCTTACCATTCATGGGTATATATACCACCCTTCCACTTTCTTCTTTGGCCTTGAGGAGTAGGCCTTCCTTGTGGTAAGTCCTCTCAACCCCATCCTTGCCTCTTGGGGTGCTGGATTCATTGCTACCTTCTTTCTGTTAACAATACAGTTAGAACATTTCCCTATTACATATTATATATAAAAAATTGGGCGCCAAGAAGTCGTTTAGAAATAACTGACTAGTCCAACTCCTAAAACATGCCAGCATCTTTATTTAAGTACCAATCAAGACATTCGTGTGGTATAGTTATACATATACAATCAAAGGAAAGGATAATTATAGTTAGCTGAAAGAAATATCTTGGTATATAATAATTAGCCTATGACATGATGACTTTTGCTAAATTAAAAAAATTACAGAAACAAATTGTGAAAGTAATTATTAAATAAGGCACGAAATATGTAATGATAAAATGAATCCTTCCATGTTATATGATGGGTATAATATATATATTGAAGAAAACACGTATCATGCAGATAGTGATTAAATATGATAAAAATCATCCCATGATAGATGATAAAGAAAACCACTACAAAATTATATATGATGACAAAATATATATACATATACAAGTAAGGCGGATAAAAGACAATAAGGATAAAATAGATCATGCCTTGAGGGAAGAATAAGCCACGACAACATGTTAAAAAAAAATGCAACATGGCAGGTAAATATTACTAATATCATGAATATCAAAGGAAATAAATTTGTTGAAATGAATAGTATATGATTATAATATAATATAAATGATATAAAATAATAACCTATTCAATAAGAAAATGAAAACACATTATATATATTTGTGCGCTGAAGGATCAAGGTTTAGTATCTCAGTTAAGTTTTCAATCTTATTCAGTCTGGAATCACGAGTTGGTCACTGGGTAATATTCGTCTATCCCGATCCTACTGGAGGGTGTGTTTTCTCTTATGTGTTAGATTCCTCTGTTACAATACTCTCAACCCAGGTGGGAACGTCATTCAGAATCTTGGTCAAATGGAACATAGCCCAGACCTCTATTAAACTACACAGTCCTTTTGAATCTAGGGTGACAACCGTATGAAGAGAAATTTTCTGTTTTGGCAGAGCGACTAATCAATTTCTACTATTTTGTTTGTGGCTCCGTTTACCTTGCCTCTGGGGTGTGTACAGTTCAGCTACCTCCCCCTTCCAAGAAATTCACATTACTTTCATCTACTAATATACCCTCTATTCATTGACCTGAATCCTATAAATCTACATCTTATAAGTTTGAATTTTATCAATCTGAAATTTTGGTTCCTTTTACAAATTCCTTCAGAATTCTACTCCCTGTATAACTGCTCTTAATTCTACTGTCCTCAATACAACACTTCTAAAACTTTGACTCACTGGCTTGTTCTGGCGTCTCGTTCGCGGTCATTATAGTTAACTAATACTTTAAAATCTTATCCTAACATGGAACGAGTCTAAACTCGTTGAAGGTCCTAATAATTACTTATTCTGCCTCTCGAATCGGTCTTATGCTCGAATTCATTCCAACAAAACGTATGGCAGGGCGAATCCTTTATTAGAAGAAACTTCCGCTAGCTATGGGGGATCAAACTGGTACCAAAAAAATTCAATAGACGGAAACACTTCGTCTAGAATAACTGGGCAATCTCTGCCTACTTGCCAATCTTACAGGACCTCCCGTCTGGAACACCCTCGCTCCAGCCACGCTAAAAGCGTCGAAACTACGGTGTCAGATCGGTCACCCAAGGTCGCGCCGTTATACCCCAGGCTATACGGCATGGCTAAAACAAATCCCCCATCCTGCATAAAATTCAATCTATACCTCTTCGTTTCCTCTTGCGAGGAGGAGTTGAGTGGGAAATTCGGCTTGATCCTTGCCTTCCACTATCTCCAAGTCTGAGGGTCGGGATAGGGATCATTTATCCACAATCCTTAGAATTCAAGCTAAACTAAGATAAAAGAAAATCAAAGGAAAATTATACCCCCTAACGAGGGACCTAACAAAAGGGAGCGAATTTATTCTAACTAGATAGAGTTGTAGTTGTCCTGTTTGAGGCTTCTCGGTCCTAACAAAATTCGAAATCAAATTTAAAACTCGAACCTATTAATTCCCTACACTATTCTAAAGTAATTTTGGTCTAACAATATAATAGTTTTTAACCTTCTTCTACATTTATTCCTCTTCACATTCACACAATTCAGTCACTGAGGGCATTCATCCTAAAGTTAGAAGCTGCTATAGACGCCAAAACACTCAATTATTTCTATCAAATAGATAGAACCTCTTACAATAATAAAATCTTCTAGGACTAGACGTGAAATCAAATAAAGTTACCTAATTAAAACAAAGTGGGGACCAAAGCCCTATTTACTTAAACGAAATGCCTCTGCACAAGCTCTACATATATATTAATTCATTATACTCACTAAATGATTGTTAACAATAACTGTTGACAAGTCTAAATAACCTGGAAGCTAATCTACCAAAAAAAAGAAAGAATCAGTGTAACTTCAAAAACTGCCCTTGCCTTGACACTAAGCGACTATTCACGACAATTCTATATAGACACACACAAATTATAGGGGCGAATAAAGAACCATTAAACGTGACACCTCATAAAAGCGGATTGAGTCATTCCCCTAGCCACCGTGGGTGAAGTCACTTTCTTCTTACTTCCTCGTGCGTCTGCCCCCTTTGCAGTAGTCCTACCTCAGCACTCTATTGAAAGATGGATTTATAGGGTTTACGATTCCCTACCCAACACTAACATTCTCAAGTGCTTTCCAAGGATCGACTACAGTCTGGGCCTACTTAACTTCTACCCCTGGCTTAGGGTCCCTATACTTCACAACTTCACTCTGAGAGATTGACCTTTCATGTTCTCATTAGAAACCTATTTCAAAGCTACTACCTGAAGGCCAGGGATTATAGGGTTTCTGAAATACCCAACACAAGCCATAGGATGCCTATTAGGTTTGTTGTTTTAGACATAGCCCCCCTCTAAGTTGTGATTTCCTACACCTTCCTTCACCTATTACTCCCAATAATAACTAAAATTTCAGATTTACCCTAAATAATTAATTCACAATGGTATACATTATTCTCACTGGTCTTTGAAACTCGGGATTTAACAAGAAATAGTTTGAGAAAAAAAATCCTAATGAAGTCTTACTTCGAGAAAAAAAAAGGTTAAAAAAGAAAAGATTGAAATCTCTAAACTTCTCATTCTATTGGGTTGATTCTTCGTACACACTCCAAAATCCTATTTAGTGGCGACAGTCTAAGTAGAATTTACACTGTGTGGGCCTTTTCACCCTTGTAGACCTGCGTAAAGTTAAACTGTTCACACTAACTCTGTCAACTTCCCCTCGTCTCATTACTTCTGAGTTCGCTCTGGTTGTCACTTAGCGGTTGTTATTAGAAATTTCCTTCATGTATTTATACAGTATGAGGCATAGTAATTAAAATGCTGCATTTCCATGAGTTCAATTCTCTCACAACATGCTGAAACGAAATCAAATGTGGTTATAAGATCACTGTCTATGTGGTAACAGGTGCACATTGGATTGGGAAAGGACAAAGTTATTTCGCCCTTTATGATACCAATTGTAACCGGGTTTTCTGTTGAGTTATGATGATATACTGAGAATTTGATAGGGAAATTATTTTGTAGACTTTGTTGCATATCAGGGGTCTTGTTTGTTCCTGGGTTAGAAATTTTATATTATTCTTTACTGTCAGTCTGATAATTACATTCCTGGCTCATGAGATAGGTGTGCAACTTGTATAATTCACTGTGGAAATATATGTGGACATTTAAGAATTTATAGAGGTATATTTAATATGGAGTCGTCACCTCAGCTCGATCTATAGTCCCGAAATCCATGAGCCTCTTTCATTCTCAGGGAGTTCACGAAAATAATACATCCTGCTATATAATAGGTATAATTTACATGTATCCTGCGCGCACTGGGGTTAAAAAAAAGGAATGACAGACAACTATATGTTTTGATTAAGATGACAATATATTTATTTATTTCTTAGAACAGTCATACAAAGATAAGAATAAAAATAAATGGAACGGGCAATGAGGATTGAGTGGGAAAATTTACAAGAATATACTTATAAAAAAAATCATTATTGGAAGATACTTAACTTTAGTGCTTCAGCTGGATGGCTTGGAAATCCCTCCCCTAAAATCTTGTAGAACTACATTTTTTTTGGTTGATTTTTACCCTATCTCTCTCTAAGAAGAACCGGCTCTAACTTTTTTCTTCCCAGGATGACCAAAAAAAAATAAAAATAAAAATAAATCTTTATCTGGTCACCCTCTGTGATAAAAAAAAAGAAATTTTTGAAAAATAAAAAAATAAAAATTATAATTAAAATTATCATTAGAAATATTATTTTAAAATATTAAAAAAACAAAACAAATAGCTGCTTATTTGAAAGAAAAAGGAAATTTATTATAATTTATATACAAAAATTAGAGAAAAAAAAAGGAGGTGAAGAGAGGGGCTGGTTTTACAATGAAGAATGCTCGAAGCCCTCTTCTTTCTTGTCGAGGCAGCTTCTTCATTGTCCACCAGCTTTCCATTGATAATGTGGGTGAACTTTGTGGAGGCCCCAGAAGTGGCCTCTACAATTACATAATATAACACACAATAAAAATAAAAGTACATACTTGAGGTGAAACATCAAAGGCAGTAAAAAATGGAAAAAAGTTTATTCAATTACATCATATATTTACAACTCAACGTTGTCGAATCTATTTCTAACATTATTAAAAATATATAAGTCTCCCTTACTTTAGATAAGACACTTAGGGATAGTTTCCAGTTTTTATATTTCTGGTTGTGTAAACATAGTCCTCAAGATGTCGCGGGGGTCGTCTTGGGCGTTGTGATCTGCGTAGGGTGGAATCAGGCATGGATGTAGGTTCCTGATCAGATGTCTAGCCAGGTCATGATGCTCCTGATGATTTGGTTCAGGTTCAGGCTGTGAAACAGTGTATTGGATCGGAGCAAAGTCTGGTGATGACTGGCTTGGTTTGATTGGTGGTGTATTGTAGATTTGTCAAAAGTGACTTGTTTCTTTTTAATTTCAACTTTTTGAAGTTGGTTTATGTGACGTTTTAGAGATTTTCCTTCATCTAATTCAATAATGTAGTGAAGATTTCCAACATTTTGCTGATGAAAACTCTTGCTTGAACTCTTTCTCCTACCTGAAGACATCGTGTACGCGGTTGAATTTGCTGTTGGGACCTTTTTTCCTGATAAGGTCGCATAGCATCAAGTTTTATGCGAATTGGCCTGTTCAGATACATTTCTGATGGTGATCTCCCACTTGCTAATGGAGTTGCTCAATAACGAAGGAGAATCTTTTGAATCTTCTGGTGTATTAGAACATTTTCGTTTATCATAGATTTAAGTTTGTTTTTCAAGGTTTAAACATTCCTCTCAGCGAGTCCATTTGTTGCTGGGTGTCCAGGCGCTTTGAATTTTTGTCTGATCCCGTTTTCAAGAAAGTAGTTCGAGAAGGTATCACGATGAATGTGATGCGTTGTCAGAAACCATGACAAAAGGGTATCCATGGTTTGAAAAAATGTCATTTAAAAGTTTGATGGTGTTGAGGGATGTTGGAGGTTCACTGATGGCTTTGATCTCGGCGGGAAGCGAGATTTTGCATCAATTAGGACTAAGTAATAATATCCCTGGAAAGGTCCTGCTTAGTCGAGGTGAATGCGCTCCCAATTAGTTGTTGGAGGATACCAATGATGTACAGGTGCTTTTAGAGGATTGTTTTGAGTAGATAAGCAATCTTTGCATGATTTTACAAGATTTTCGATATCCTTGTCAATATTCTTCCATCTGCAGTAACGTTGGGCAAGTTGTTTCATCTTCACGATTCCAAGATGTGTTGAATGAAGGTCTTTTAAGACTTCCAGTTGAAGACTTTTTGGAACTACTACTTTATCATTTTCGAACAAGATTTCTCCATTTAGTGTGTAATCACTCTCAATGGAATTTGATTTGATGTCTCGTTTTAGCATTGACAGTTCTTTGTCTTTGTCTGTCTCTTTTACAATTTCTTCCACTGTTAAGGTTTTCATAGAAATTTCGAACACCGTTGAGGAGCATATGTTAAGGTCGGATTTAAGTCCTATTGAGGACGTTTCGAACTTAAACTTGGTTCAGCTCAGCAATATTAGTATTTTATAATTATATTCCAAAGTGGGTTAAACTTAGATACACACACAGAAAGATGTGGCACACACCAAAAGGTTCATACATAGTTTGTCCATAGCATACATTTACTTCCTCATTTACCTACTTTACAAGTAGAATCACTCAAAGAAAATTATTAAACCAATAAAACCTCTGATGGTCACTGAAAATTTCAACAATTTGTTTAGTACATATATATATTTGCTTCAAGGAGAAATTATTACAAACACATTAAAATATCAATATATGAGTTTTTATTTTGCCTCAACAAATTTACAAGCTTTCATTTGTAGACAACTCTAAGTAGGCTTAATATTATTCCTAGCAAAAATTATAAGACTTCATGCAAAGAAAATGATTTGGGAATATTCGACCTGGCAATTAAACCAAGATACCACATCTAGATAAATGGATTAATAAAAAACATTTTTTTTACAAAGTTATAACATAAAAGGAGAAATTAAAACTTCTTACATAGATGTATACCTATAAACGAGCCTTTTTAGGCCCATACACTAAGATTTAAAAAATATTAAACCTACCATTATCTTTCTCCACGCACCGTCCCGTTCAACCAGTCAGTTCGCTTGTTTTCTCGTAACTGTCTCAATTAAAAAAAAAAACCGCGTCCCTCCCAAAAAAAATTAACATCATCTTACAGAGTAAGAAGAAAATTAAATTTAATTCCGCAAAAAAAAATAAAAGTAAAATATTATTCTTTTTTTTTTAGTAAAAGAAAATTTGAATTAATAATAAAATAATAAAATATAACAGGTTTATTCCTTTAAAATTTTATTTAGTAAATTCTTCTTTAAAAGTTTTTAATTTTCTTATTGTTATCTAAAAAAATATCTAATTTATCTAAAATATGTATATAATTAATTTTTATTCTTTAGAATAAAAATAAATTTAGAATTTTCGAGATGGTGATAGATTTTTTTCTGGACCTTTTATCTTATATATTTAAAAGGTGATTGGTAATACACATATGTCACATATTCACAATCTGATATGTACATTCTGTACATATCTCCATCTGGGCCCTTTTTGGGGTACAAGAGGGTCAGTGCCATCTCCAGCTGGGCATCTTCCTTGCTTTGTTCGTTGGAGCATCGTCGGCCATCTTCTCGGCCTTTTCTCGGTGGGGAATTTTCCATCTGGACAACAAACACTTTGACGAGACACTGCACATATATGATGTAAAATGTTTACATCATTGTTGGGTCTGTTTTGTGAAAATCTGGCCCAACACATATTGGATGTACCTCCTCGTTGATAATCATGTCGGTGGTAACATAACCTTGGGCAGTGGGTGCTCGTGACAAACAGCCAGCAATTTGATTTTCAGTTCCTTTCTTGAATGACACTTTTTATTTAGGATGAAAAATTCTGCCCAAGGGTTTATTATCAGTAATTGGTGTAAATTTATGTCCGAAAAGATAATAAAAAAAATGGTCTACTCCGAACACAATTGCCAGTGCTTCTCGATCTAGTTGAGAGTAGTTTTGCTCTGCATCTGTTAGTGAACGTGAGGCAAAAGCAATTGGGTGTTCTACCTTATTGATACCATGAGACAATACTGCAGCGATTCCAACAGGGCTTGCATCTGTTGTTAGGGTAACAGGCAAGTTTGTATCGAAAGGAATTAAAACTCTGTCACTCGCAACTTCATTCTTGAGTTTTATAAATGCTGCTTGGCATTGGGCTGACCAAAATAAATTTTTATCTTTTTTAAGTAACCTTCAAAGTGGATAAGTTATTGTTGAAACATCTGGTAGAAATCTAGAATAATAGTTATCATTCCCAAAAATCTGCATAAGTCGGCTATATTCTTTGGTTGTGGCATGTCAATGATAGCCTTTACCTTTGAAGGAGATTTTGATATTTTGTTATTTTCTATTACATGTCCAAGATATTGATTTTAGTTTGAAATTAAATACATTTATTTTTGTTGAGGTGTAAGTCACAGGCGCGTAATCTTTCTAAGCAAGCAAAAAGATTTTCCTTGTATTCTTGTTTTGATTTGTCATGTACTAGAATATCATCAAAATATGATATAGTCTTGTTTGAGCCTTGAAGAATTTGATCGATAAAGCGATTGATTTCTGCAGGAGAGCAGTTTTGATCCCGAAACTCAACTTCTTCATTCGGTAAAGTTCCTCTGTATGTCGATATGGTCTGGATGATGCTACTTTCTTCATCCGTCCTCAGATGTAGATAGGCCTTGTAGAGATCCAAGCGGCAAAAATACTTGGAATCCTTTAAGCTGTTTAAAACATCTTCAATTCTTTTGATTGGGTAACTTGCATTTACCAACTGATCGTTAACACCAACCTTATAATCAACACAAAGCCGAACTGTTCCGGCGCCTTTTGGAATGAATACAAGTGGTGATCCCCAGTCACTGGTAGCTGCTTTTGATATTATACCTTCTGCTTCCAGTGTGTCCAATTCCTTTTCCACCTTCTCCCAGAGGGCATAAGGTTCATTCCTTTCAGGTGTAAAGCTTGGTTTTGCTCTTTGACGGAGTTAAAGCATGATGAGAAAATCAGGCACGCAACCAACTTTTTGAGTATAAATTTCAAGGAATTCTTTTACGATATCATAATCATCATTTATGGATGACACCTTTAGTTCCTTGATTTGATTTAGATTTTCTTGATCAATTTCTTCTAGATTTATTTTTAGATGCCTGATCCAGGTTCTTCCTAGCAGAGGATCATAGTTATTAGGAATGATAAATAATTCTTCAAAAGATGTACGATCTCTGAATTCTACTTGGACTTTCACTTTCCCAAGAGAATTGAAAACGTTTCCAGTATAAGATCGGAAAACAATGTTAGTTGGTTGAACCTTATTTTTGGTATTTAGCTTTTTAAATTGATTCTCGGGCATTAAGGTGTAACCCGCTCAAGTGTCTACCTCAAACTTTTGATTGAAACCTTCAATTTTAATTGAAACATAATACTTTGTTGTATCTTGTAAAGCGTTCAGCAGGGGTTGATCATAAATGTCAACAATTCTGTTTATTCAGAAGTCTTCATAATTATCATTTCGATCGAGCATGTTGATTCTCATGGTTTTGATTTGATCTGGGTCGGTTTTGACTTGGAGTCTTATAATTGTCCTTCCTTGATCGATAATTGTGTCGAGAAACTTTGTGGACTTCATCTGTCACATTGATAGTTGTAGTTGATGGCCGTGCCTTTGATAATTCGTGGCAATCAGTCTTCGATGCTTCAAGAGCAATAGCCTTCTTTAAAATATCATTAAATGCGTAGATTTCCGATTGTAGGATTTGTTCCTTTATCCAGTTGTCTTTTATACCTCGGATAAATTGTGCTAACAGGAAAATTTCTGATGCTGAAACATCTTTTCCACATTCGCATTGTGTCTTGAATTCAAAGTCAGATTTGTCACGTCTTAATGATGCTACAAAGTCTGCAATTGAATCCTTATCTTGTTGATATGTTGATAGAAAATAATGGTGAGAGACAAGGGTGCTTCTTCTTGGCGCTAAATGTTTTTCCAATTCTTCGATGAGTTGAGTTCTTCGTAATCAAGTTCTCCCGGAGTTGTTGGGGCTACCAAGGCTGCTAAGATGTTATAATTTGAAGCACCTATGAATTCAATAACATTTGAACACTTCTCTTTTTATCTTGATAAATGTCTTTCATTTTGATGTAATTTTCAAAACGCGGGCGAAAATATTTAAATATTTCCTTATTTGGATCAAAATTTTCAAAGGGTGGAGCATGAGAAATGTTTACAGGGGTGGGTTGATTTTCTTTTATATCAGTTCCATCCCTAGGTTGAGTTGTTTTTGATAACAGAGTATTGATTAGCTGTTGTTGATTTTTATTCATGGCTTCAATGAGGGCCTGAAACTGTTGTGGATCCATTTTGTTTAAAATATTTTAATTTTTACCTCGATGAAAATTAAAATAAATAAATATTGATATGCGAATAATTGCTTGTTTTAAAAATAGATATATTTGGTAGTTATGAATTTAATAGAATTAGAATTGATGATATGAAGTTAAATTGCTAATAAAATTGATATATAAAATGAATATATCTATATTAATAAAATGGAAATTTCATAAGTGGTGTTCGCTAAAAACTTTCGTTACAATGCATCAATTTCGACCAAATTTTCAACATTTATGTAAAACGAGATGGAGCAGGTTTTGCTTAACATCAAAATATTTTTCCTAACTTTAACATGCGTAACTTCGCTGTTATCGATTAAATACAAAAAAAAAAATCAACAGAGTTAATTTTATTTATATATAAATACAAAATTAAATTTCAACAGAGTTAATTTTTTTACATACTAGCTAATAATCTCAATCTAAAAAATATTCATATTGTTTTATCATGTTTCTAATTTCGCCTAACAAATATACAAATTTATAGTGACCAACATATGCAAATTTATCTTTGTTTTTATTTAACTTGATATCGTAAACATATACATCCATTGTAAGCATTTTTCTGTTCACCTTCCGTGGTTTCTCTTTTCTCTGATAGTTTTTAGGTGTAGTATATTTTCTTATTACTAGACTACAAACATTCCCTCGAGAAAAACCTGGGCGAAACCGGGTACATCCGCTATCTTATATATTAATAAAATGCAAATTTCATAAGTGGTGTTCGCTAAAAACTTTCGTTACAATGCATCAATTTCGACTAAATTTTCAACATCTATGTAAAACGAGATGGAGCAGGTTTTGCTTAACATCAAAATATTTTTCCTAACTTTAACATGCGTAACTTCGCTGTTATCGATTAAATACAAAAAAAAATCAACAGAGTTAATTTTATTTATATATAAATACAAAAAATAATTCAGCAATTCATTCAACTCAATCTAAAAAAATATTCAAAACAAGGAATTTTAAGATAACACCATATGTAAAACAGCCGGACAAGAAAACAACAACGATATTACATCTTTCTCACATATTCACACACAATCTTGATTAATAATTAAAACTAATCTTCAACATTGTTTATTATACTTCATAATATATAATATTCGTTAGGCAAACTTTCACTCGGATAAAACCCGGGCGAAGCCGGGTACACATCCGCTAGTATATTAATAAAATGGAAATTTCATAAGTGGTGTTCGCTAAAAACTTTCGTTACAATGCATCAATTTCGACCAAATTTTCAACATTTATGTAAAACGAGATGGAGCAGGTTTTGCTTAACATCAAAATATTTTTCCTAACATTAACATGCGTAACTTCGCTGTTATCGATTAAATACAAAAAAAAATCAACAGAGTTAATTTTATTTATATAAAATACAAAATTAAATTTCAACAGAGTTAATTTTTTTACATACTAGCTAATAATCTCAATCTAAAAAAAAATATTCAAAACAAGCAATTTTAAGATAACACCATATGTAAAACAGTCGGCCAATAAAACAACTTCCCTCGAGTAAAACCCGGGCGGAGCCGGGTACACACACACCCGCTAGTATTGATATATAATAATTGATATATTATGAATATTTGATATAGTTTGATTTAAATATTTTTGCTAGAATATGTTGCAGTTTTTAACCCTCGTCGACAAAATTCTGCTGTGTATAAAAGTGGGCCTTGTATTTGAAATGATAAGGTATGCGTTGATTTTAAATGTTTTAATTATCTTGGAATGAGATTACATAATATAACACACAATAAAAATAAAAGTACATACTTGAGGTGTGACATCGAAGGCGGTAAACAATGGGAAAAAGTTTATTTGATTACATCGTATATATTTACAACACAAAGTTGTCGAATCTATTTCTAACATTATTAAAAATATATAACAGGCTGACAAAACACCACGTCTAGAATCGCAAAGTTAAAAATTGGTTTGTTAGATTGCCTTGGAACCAAAACCTTTTATTTTCTAATGGCATACTTTAATAACCCAAATTATGGGAGATTGTTGTATATAACAATGATAATTATTTTAAATTAAAAAAGTCTAATAAAATATTATTTCAGTTTCAATAATTTTTTAACTGAAATAAACTTGCGCACTCAATAATTATTTTATTTCCTTGCCATTATTTTCTTTTATATTCCGATTTTTTTTTGCTCTAAGCTAATACTGAACCCACTGGACAAATTTTTCAGCAGCCTTAGGTAAAAATAAAATGTTTATTTTAAGATCGGTTGTCTATATATACTACTAGCTGAATGACCCGGGCAACGCCCATGTTTTACCTGATTGAATGTTTTTATTCAAATACTATTTGTTACAATTATAAATTAGAGCCGTGGGTGTCACTCTTGTGAAACGTCCCGCTCCAAACTTTACATGTGCATTAGGTCAGCTGGTATTACCCCTCATTATCACCGCTAGAGGCGCGAGCGAATTGACTTTTTGTAAATATACATAATTATAAAGATAGAAGCTTCTAGAGAAATAAATAAAATAAGCCGAAATAGCTCAGTTAGGAGAGCGTTAGACTGAATATCTAAAGGTTCCTGGTTCGATCCCGGGTTTCGGCATCTTTTTTTAATTTTTTAATTTCTACTTAACGTAACTTGACACTTAACGTGACAGAATTGTGCATGACGCTGATAACTGTATTAAATATAATTCAAATTGTGCCTTATCACACACTATTTATTTATTTGGATTAGGTCTTATTACCTTGTGTTTATAATCTATAATCCAAATTGTGCCTTATCACGCACTATTTTTTTATTTGGCCTTATTACCTTGTGTTTATAATCTATGACGTAATGCCGGCGGCGCGCGCCCGTTGGCTTCCGGCGAGCACGTGACCTCCTTGTGCGCGCGCATCCGTGACAGAGGCGGCCGATGAGGAATGAGGAAAGACGGTCGTGACTATATATATAATAATAATAATTATTATCATTACATAATGATAATGATCATAATGATTATGCGCGCGCATCCGTGACAGAGGCCGATGAGGAATGAGGAAAGACGGTCGTGACTATATATAGTAATAATAATAATAATAATAATTATTATTATTATTATCATTAGATAATGATAATGATCATAATGATTATGCGCGCGCATCCGTGACAGCGGCCGATGAGGAATTGAGGAAAGATGGTCGTGACTATATATATTAATCCTTAATTTTATTGACTTTTAGAGAACACTTTAATATGCTTAGTCTTAAATATCTGGTGAGATAAATGAATTTAGATGGGTATGAATATAATGTTACTGGAAAGGGCAAGATTATATAAAAAAAAGTTAAACAGTGTGCGAGTGTTGTGGCAAAGGAGGCTACTACAATGTCCTTAAGTTAACCAAAGTCCAATCATGATAATCATCAGGCTCTGAATGCAATAACCTAGAGCCTAGTGTCACAAAAACAGAGAAACTCCACACCAGCTAGTGGCTAGAACCTAAATGAATATTTACAAGAAGATAAGACATGCTGAAGGGGGCCATCACCAGACCAGAAAGTGTGAGAGACAAGCTACATCCTTGTAATTCTAATCTACAATATAAATTATGCCTTATAAAATCATTACTTATTGAAAGAAAGTAACAACAATTATTTTCTATTTGTTTTACTCTTAATATAATTAATATTCATAAATGATTTCATCATAATATATTATACATGATATCTCATTTTGAACAGTACCTATATTTTCTTATAACTATGCAATTAAAAGAATACTCACAATTATAGTATAGGAGTCATATTCATAATATCTTTACCTGAAAGAGTTTGCCATCCTATATCCAAGCCTCATTGCAAATGTGCTACAAAAATTATTCATATTTACACATTTTATGTATTTTCCTCACACTGTATATATTAAAGATGGAAAGATATTTGAATGCTGGAATTGAATGCCGCCTTTGCCGATCCCAAGCCTGGATGAAAAAGGAGGACAGGGAACAGTAACAAGCTCACCAAAAAACCTGGGCTTAGCTGGCCCGGCTGATAGTACCCTGTATGGGCTCCTAATCCAGGGATACTGGATGAGCAGCGTTTGTACTCCATGTTAGGAGTGGCTGCACATGGCATCTGTTCCTCATGTCAGAGGCTGCCATTTCTTTTGGAGCTAAGTCGGCCTGCCACTGAGTAGTGCTCCCAGTCTTAAAGAAGAGAGTCAAAAGGTGAAAAAGCCAGTAAAGAAAGTATGTGCCGCTGTGTCAGAAATGGTCAAATGATCACATGGGATAGGTAAGGATCTATGTTCGAATCATTTAATATACCATCATGCATTATAAAGAGCAAGCTGTAATATACAGGGAACATTATCCAACAAAAGCCATTAACAAGAGGGAGCATGTCATCACTACTGGCCAGATAGGCTTCCGATTGGTCAGTTGTTCATCAAAATTTATTACAATACACAAGACTATTTACAAAGAAAAAACAACTGAATGAAATTAGTAAAATATGCTTTTAGATTATTCTATCACATGTAAAGGTACCTGAAAATCAAAAGGCCAACTTATTCACAAAGGAAGACACCATGATGTAATAGAGAATCCCAGAAAAATATCTACTTCAACCAATTAAAACAGTCAAAATAAAACAAAACAAAAATCCCTGATTCATATGAAATATCAAATAGAAACACTAAATGAGAAAACTCTTCATTAAAGAATAAAATAATCCACGCTATATTAGCCTTTTTAAAAATCTGGTGAACTGCATACAATTATCTTTAAAAAAGGAACAAAAACCATTCTTGTGAATACAAAATTGAAGAGTACATTCCCCACTCTATATATATATGTCATAATATATGCTCTTCCAGGATTAATAAAACAAACCTACAGTCAACGAGAGAGAGATGGGCAGCTAAAGCGAGACACTTTAGACATCACGACATTCCAAAGGGGCGGCAAAAGGGGCCCGCCCTTCAACACCTGGGGACTATTTTGGTAGTCGGGTGGTGGCCACACAGGCAGTCGTTCAGCGGACAGCGCTCTCGCTCCCTCTATCTCTCGGATGGCTTCCAGATTCCTCTTCCAACTCGTCTTGTGATTATTTCTCTCCTCACCACATTATTACCACTATATTGTCACATATATATACTAAATTGTAGTAAGGTATAGAGTACTTAACTTGTGTGATTCCTAAAAAACTTTTAAAATCAAAAAGTGTATAAAGGAAAATTCTAAGTTCTTTAAGGAAATACGCAAAAATAATTTGTTCTGTGTGTTAATTTGATATAATAAATAATTCTTTAGACTATCAATTATAAAAATAAGATAGATATGGATTTACACAATTTGGAACATTTCATTAGAGTTATGTAATAAAAGTATAATAAAAACCATATAAATAAATGGTTCAAATAACCCACAGTTTGGATCTGGAAGATGTCTCTTAAAATAATAAGCCGAAATGACATATTTAATCATTTCCATAATTTCACCATGTGGCAAGAGTTGTTTGAAGAACAGATATTAAAAATATATAATTAAAAATATTTTCAACACGAGGTATTAGCACATTATCTGTGTACATGAAATTATACCATTTCAGCGCTATTTTTTTCTTTTATAAATAAAAAATCTTCCCCTTTTATCTAACATGTGGTAAAAAAATATATATTGTCTTTTCTTATTAAAAGATATGGTTTTATTTTATTAAAATAATAAAATAGGATTCACAAAAGTTGAAATAACTGCTTCTTTTGGTCCTTTGTGTGTTTATTAGCAATAAAGTCAAATGAAGAAAACTTATAATTTGATACAAGTTTATTTTGATATATATTCAGATACATTTAAAGTGGGTTTAAGAATTTTGTGATAAGTTGTATTGATGATTATATATAAATATATATTTTAAATATATGAATGTGTACATATAGTACTTGTTACAAACTTTATCAAAAAAAATTAGTAAAAAAAGGTGACTATGAAAAATGGAAAAATTACAAATTTTATGGTCTACACACAATAAAGGAGGAATGACAATCTCTTATTCAAGCCTTTGTATAATATTCTACAAAAATAAATACAATTAGAGTATTTTAAATTTTCCTTGGAGTCTTCAATAAAGTAATAAAATCCCTGACATGACCTTGTTGTAACATTGCAGCTGAATAAACCCTTACTTATTGACGTCATATAAATCGGCATATCTATATATATAAAAATGAATGTTTGTATGTTTGTCTGTTGGTTTGTATGACCTGTATACAAATTCGCAGTAGTTCACTAATTCAAACCAAAATTTCCATACATAGGTAAAAAATAACGGGGATGACGATAGGCTATTTTAAAAAAATTATAAATCAATTATTAAAACTATATATTCAAATTATTCTACTTAGCTCACGAGCAGCGCCCTCTAGAACGCGGGCGATCTGCCGGCGGCGCGCGCCCGTTGGCTGCCGGCGAGCACGTGACTTCCCTGCCCCCTGCCCCCCCCGTGCAGAAAATGTTATCGTCTGGCTGCCGGCCGGTTGGACAGTCCAAGTTCCCACCGACCAATCAGAGGGATCAAGAGGTCCTGGCGCGCGTGGTGACACAGCCACAGCTGTGCCAAGAAGACAAGAAAAAAGCCTCGCGGGTGACCTCCGGGAACTACGTCCATCTTCCATATGTAATATACATTTAACCGAGTAAACCCGGGCGTTCCCCGGGTCATTCGTCTAGTTTTTAATAGTGTAAAGTCGTTCATGGAGAGGTGTCCTCTTACCGGAGAGTTGCTAAATTGTAAAAATGGTAATTTTGAAATTGAAAACTGTCCTTTGTAAAAGAGGGGTAGTCTAAATGGAGTTTTACTGTAATGGGTGTTTGTCCTAAAGTCACATTGAGGGCAGGAGTTAGTTTTTTTGCTGTGTTTAATTTGATGTCTTTTTAAATTACTTGGACTTGTAGTCCTATAGTCACAGTGAGGGCAAGAGTGAGGTCTCTCTATTATATGAGTGTTTGTTATATGTTGTTTTAGATTAGTAGGTCTATTTGTTTTATAATCACAGTAAGAACATGTGTATGCTTTTTCGCCTGTATGTATGAATTGATGTCTTTTTGATAGGCTTTTAGTTTTTGTGATTAATTCACAATAAGGGCAGGAAAAGGGTCTTTCTCCTGTATGTTTTAATTGGTGTATTTTTAATGAACTTGCCGCCACTGTACTATAGCTACAGCAAAGGCAGGTGTATGGTTTTTTTCCTGTATGTATTGATTGGTGTCGTTTTAAACTAGTAGAATGTTTTGTCCTATAGCCACAGTGAGGGCAGGAGTAAGGTTTTTCTCCTGTATGTATTGATTGGTGTATTTTTAAGTTTCCTGCAGTTATTGTTCTATAGTCACAATAAGGGCAGAAGAAAGGTTTTTCTCCTGTATGTATTGATTGGTGTAGTTTTAAACTATATGATTGTTTTGCCCTATAGTCACAATGAGGGCAGGAATAAGGTTTTTCTCCTGTATGTGTTAATTGGTGTATTTTTAATTTATTTGCAGTCACTGTACTATAGCTACAATAAAGGCAGGTGTATGGTTTTTCTTCTGTATGTTTATATTGGTGTTTTTTAATCAAATGTTCTGCTTGTTTTATAGTCACAGTGAGAACAGGAGTAAGGTTTTTCTCCTGTATGTATTGATAGGTGTATTTTTAATTTGTTTGCCGCTGCTGTTCTATAGTCACAATGAGGGCAGGAGTAAGGTTTTTCTCCTGTATGTATTGATTGGTGTAGTTTTAATTTGTTTGCAGCTGTTGTTCTATAGTCACAATGAGGGCAGGAGTAAGGTTTTTCTCCTGTATGTATTGATTGGTGTAGTTTTAATTTGTTTGCAGCTGTTGTTCTATAGTCACAATGAGGGCAGGAGTAAGGTTTTTCTCCTGTATGTATTGATTGGTGTAGTTTTAATTTGTTTGCAGCTGTTGTTCTATAGTCACAATGAGGGCAGGAGTAAGGTTTTTCTTCTGTATGTATTGATTGGTGTAGTTTTAATTTGCTTGCAGTTATTGTTCTATAGTCACAATGAGGGCAGGAGTGAGGTTTTTCTCCTGTATGTATTGATTGGTTAGTTTTAATTGGTTTGCAGTTATTGTTCTATAGTCACAATGAGGGCAGGGGAAGGGTTTTTCTCCTGTGTGTATTAAATGGTGTATTTTTAATTTGTTTGCAGCTGTTGTTCTATAGTCACAGTGAGGGCAGGAGTAAGGTTTTTCTCCTATATGTATTGATTGGTGTATTTTAACTTTCCTGCAGTTATTGTTCTATAGTCACAATGAGAAAGGGGAAGGGTTTTTCTCCTGTATTTATTGATCGGTGCTTTTTTAAGGTTCCTGCAGTTATTGCTCTATAGTCACAATAAAGGCAGGGGAAGGGTTTATCTCCTGTATGTATTAATTAGTGTAGTTTTAAACTATATGACCGTTTTGCCCTATAGTCACAATGAGGGCAGGAATAAGGTTTATCTTCTTTATGTACAGATTCGTGCATTTTTAAATGCAAGTTGCTGCTTGTTCTATATACAGAGTGAGAACTATAGTTGGAAAATTTTTCTTGTATATATAAATTAATGCTTTTTATTTAATAATCTTGGATTATTCTATAGTCACAATAAGAGCAACTAAAGTTTTTCTACTGGATGAGTACAGCTTTGTGCTTTTTAAATGACAATAATTGCTAGCTCTATAGTCACAGTAAGGTGCTATTTCTGTAGATCTGCAGTGATTCATTTTGTGACATTGCACTTATTAATATATAGTTATTTTGAGAATAAAAATATATTTTTATCCTTTTCTAGATTTGAGTGATATTGAAATTTTTTAAAGGGGGAAATAAATCTTTGAAATAGATGGCAAAAAAAATATATTTCTTTTTCTAAAAATATGCTGCATAAATTTGTTAAGGGATGTTATAAAGGCAAAAATATCTCATCAATAGCTTCTATCAAATTGCATGTGGATACAACTTGAAATAGTCCAGCTGCAGATGTGATGCACTGTTGGAGAATGAAGAAGCACTACTGTTTCTTTAAATGTAGTTGGTTGTTTCTGGATAGAAGATTCAGGCTCATCTGGGTTAAACACATCATGATTCATTACAAAACAAAATGTAGAAAAGAGTAAATAAATAAAAAATATTGGGAAAAACGAATTTAAAAATATAAACTTTACTTCTATTACTGTATTATTAAAATTATAGATCAAAATTGGGCCAATAATCTGGGGATCTCCTACCGAAAGCTCTGATCCCTTGGTGTATTTAATTAATATAATAACTGTAAATAGATCTATTTTTTACGGTGTATCAAGGCTGACACTCATGGATTAAAAGTATTGTAGTATATTTACCTCAGGCGTTTAATTTATAAAAACACTGAACGTATGCATTGAACAAAACTTTGTAATTGTCTTCTTGATAAAAATTCGGCAAAGAGACATTTTTGTGCTAGTCATTTGTGTAACCTACGTACTTTTATTCTTTTTGCCAAATTTGATATTTTAGATTAAAACATTTTGAGACTATTAAATATTAGCAACAAGTACTTAGTTTTGAAATTTAGTTAAGAAGAAATATAATATTGTAAACAAGATAATGATAAGTTAATATTTTGTGACGAAATAATTTTATAATCATAGAAGGAACAAATATATAACAATTATAGAGTCTGCAAATGAATCATTAATTTATTATCATTACAGTTGTAAAAAAAATAAGTTCCAAAAATGGCTAAGATTGTAGAAATTAAACTCTTAAAATCACGATCATTGAAACAATAATAAACAATAAGAGGAGCTTCTTGTGTAAATTTCTTTATTACCGCAAGCTTTCGAACAGAACGTTCTTCAACGGGCGTGGATAGTAAAAACGTACTAACGTTAGTACGTTTTTACTATCCACGCCCGTTGAAGAACGTTCTGTTCGAAAGCTTGCGGTAATAAAGAAATTTACACAAGATGCTCCTCTTATTGTTTATTATTGTTGTTCCAGCCTTAAATATGCAAAATTGTTAGAATTTACTTTTGTTAATTATTGTTAAATTATGTAAATTTTAGAAATGTATATAATCTTGATTTTAGAAAATAAAGAGAGTTATTGAGTTATTAAGTGTACGTGGTTGAGTCATTAGAGTTGGTGAGACGAGAGTTATAAAAGGTATACGTGGTTGAGTCATTAGAGTTAGTAAGACGAGACAATAGCAGTTATTCAAGTTTAAATGAGTTATAGTTAGCTCGCTGAGTTAAGAAGCATATAATTAAAACCAGCGTTAAAATAAGAATTTAGCGGTGATTCCTCCTTAGTGCCAGGAGGCCAAAGCTAATTCGATTCATGGTCCCTCAAGAGCCTGATTAGGATTTGAAACAGAAGAAATTTAGCAAAAACTCAGCGAGAATACAATTGCAAATGTCTCGAGACGAAAGGATCCTCCAAAGAAAGTTAAGTTGTCAGATAAGGAGAATTGATGGATTTATTGAAAGTGTGGATTCAATTATTGAGGCAGATGAAACAATACGCTTAGAAATAATGGGTGAAGAATTAAAGGAGATCAAAGAGAAAATTGAGAAACTCTACGACGAGCTGTTTTCTTTGGATGAAGTTGATATAGATAAAGAAAGTGAGGCATATGATGGTTCAATGAACAAGATTGGAAGCTTGAGGGTAAAAATAGAAAATGAGAGAAAACTCAAAGACAAACTGGCGGACATAAAGCCAAATGGCTCTCAGGCAAATATAAAATTGCCTCAATTTGACTTACCGATATATGATGGAGATATGGGCAATTGGATCAACTTCAAAGAGCTATTCCTCACCACCATCGATGCACATCCAGGGTTAACTAATATACAGAAGTTACAATATTTGAATTCAGCAGTAAAAGGCGAAGCGGCCAGATTAATAAGGGGTTTCCCTTTACTAAGTGAAAATTATGGCCAAGCATGGAGTACACTGTTATCAAGAATTGATAACCCGAGAGAGCTAGCTTATGCCCAGGTGTCAAAAATCTTTTCTCTCCGGGCAATTAAGAATCCATCGGCTAAGTGTCTCCATGAATTCATGGATGTTTGTAATGAAGCCATAAGAAACTTAGAAACGCTGGAATTGAAGAGAAATCAATTAGTGGATGTGATCTTGGTGCACTTCCTCCAGCAGAAGTTGAGTGAAAATCTAAGGTTGGATTGGGAACTGTCAGTGGACAACACTCTTCCTTCTTATGACAAGTTCATAGCGTTCATTTCCAGACATGCGAGAAGCATGTCTTGTGCTGTCAAGGAATGTTCAAAAAGGGAAGAAACCACCGGATCGAGATTTCCCAAATGCCAAAGCTACGGGATGCTAATTGAGAAATCGGACACTTGCATATTATGCAAATCTAGGCATCATCCACTATACATGTGCAGCTTATTTTGCAAAATGCCTTTAAAAGAAAAATTAAATGTAGTAAAAGGTCATAAATTGTGCTTCAATTGCTTGAGGAAAGGCCATTTCTCATGGAATTGTAGGCTGAACCAACGATGCAAAGTATGCAAGGGGAAGCACCACACAATGATTCATTATGATAAACCGAGCACGGAAGGCGCTTCGGCCCAAGTTGAGAACACAACTCCGAAGGAACATGAAAGTGCTATCAATTTAACTAATACTCAACAGGCAAACTGCAATGATAGCCACGTACTACTCGCAACGGCTAGAATCAAGATAAAAAATGGACTCGGAAAGTTATGCACCTGCAGAGCCCTACTGGACAGCGGTTCCCAAGTCACCATGATAACAAAAGGATGCTGCGAAAGATTGGGACTTGTCCAAAGGAAATCAGATCGGATGATTATAGGGGTTGGAAACACACCAGTGCAGCATTCTTCATCGACAGTAAGTGTGACATTTTGTCCACTGAATAATTCTGAGGAATTCTCGGTAGAGGCAGTAGTCACGGGAGTGCTCACTTCAGAAATTCCGAACTTCAGGTTAAAAGACCCTAATTGGCCAACTTTGAAGAACCTCAAATTGGCAGACCCAGAGTTCTACATACAAGCCCCAATAGATATGATATTGGGAGCAGATATATACACTGAACTTATGTTGAATGGCTCTATATCTCTCGGAGAAGGATTGCCAATGGCTATTAATACAAGACTAGGTTGGGTACTTCTAGGAAAACTCATGGGAACATCGGAGAGTAATAAAGAAGTCTGTAACCTGAGTTTACAATCTGAACCAGAACTAGAATTCGTAATGAAAATATTCTGGGAAACTGAATCTGTGCCGTCACCAGATCTTTGTACACAGGACGAGGATTGTGAAAGGTTATTTTCGAATAACCATGGCAGAGATAGCCATGGAGGGTATTGGGTAAAATTGCCATTCAGACAACATCGACCGCTTCTGGGTGAATCAAGAGAAAAAGCTTTAAGAAGGTTCCTTTCGTTGGAAGGAAAATTGTGTAAGAATGTGAAATTATATGACCAATACCGGGGATTCATGAAGGAATATGAACACTTAAACCACATGGAAAGAGTCCCAATTGCAGAAGTGAAGCGAGAATTGTGCAGATGCTATTACATGCCTCATCATCCAGTAATTAGAGAGCAATCCACTACAACAAAAATGAGAGTTGTGTTTGATGCATCAGCTAAATCTGAAAATAATGTTTCTTTAAATCAATTTTTGCACAAGGGACCAAAAATTCAACAGGATGTATTTTTCATTCTCCTCAGATTCAGAACGTATCCTGTCGCCATAACTGCTGATATAGAAAAGATGTACCGCCAGATAAGAATTCATCCAGAAGATGCGGACTATCAGAGGATATTGTGGAGACCATCGCCAGAAGAGCCTGTGGTGGACTATCGACTGCTGACTGTTACCTATGGTACAACTTCGGCTCCATTTTTGGCAATGAGAACATTACAACAGTTAGAAGAAGATGAAGGCCATAATTATCCTGAGGCTTCTAGGGTGACCTTGAATGATTTCTATGTCGATGATCTGCTAACAGGAGCTCAAACGATTGCTGAAGCCAAAGAACTAATAGACCAATTAAAGGACTTAATGAAAAAGGGAGGGTTTCACTTAAGAAAGTGGAATTCAAATTGCCACGAGATAGTGTCTCATGTCGAGGAAATGAACGAAGAGAGGAAAATTAACTTGGAGAAAGGAGCCATATCCAAGATTTTAGGAATTGTATGGGATCATGTACAAGATACGTTTAGAGTTAATATAACTCTTCCTGAGGAAGTTGTTACCAAAAGAGATCTTCTCTCCAATATTGCGAAGATTTTAGATCCAATTGGTTTCCTCTCACCTACTACAGTGGCAATGGCGAATCTCCAGAGGCAGACAGCGGTCAAAGAAGTCGAGGATTTAGAAGGGCTACCAGTCTACCACCGCGCCATATTGAAGGAAAATGGAGAGTGGCCAGAAGTTACCAAAGCCATCCAATGTAGCTACCCGAAGGTCTTTGTCGGCGACGGAACTCATCTTTACCTCCTCATAGAAGATGTGGAATCTCTAGATGGCCCGAATGTCCGCTCGGTATTGTACCAATACCACATCCCTCACAAAAAATGGATCTGGAGAAAAGTGAATGGTGTCGCTCCAATAGTTATTTCCAAGGTCTATCGTTTATGCCTCTCACGATAAAAGGGTGTACTTTGTAGGAGGGAGAATACACTCTAGAGGGAATAAGGTAACTTGCACCGACAATATTGTCCGAGTGAAACTTAAAGAGGGTCGGGCTTCTGTTCTAGTGAAAAGCAGGAAGTCGCCCCTAACTGACCTCTTGGTCCTGGCAATGACATTTGCACCATCGGCGTTCTTGTTTATGCTTGCAGAGACCCGCGACCACTCTACTTACAAGGTTTTCTCCTATCATCTCCTAAACAAAGATTGGCATCTGATTGGATCAGACAAAATATTTTGGAAAGAGAAATTTCTCTCTCTTCAGATTTGCTATACCAACAAGAAACTTTTACTATTCCCTCGAATGCAGTGGGAACAACACTTCTGTAATCTGTATAACTACCGACTTCAAACAGATTCCTGGGGGTGTTATACAACTATTCCGATTCTTGGTGAGAAAGAGGGCTATCCAAAAAATATCAATCACTTTACTATTGTGCAGGATTAGGTAAGAGCTGTATTTGTTCACGCTGGGAAGGAGTCGAAATATTTATGAAAGTTGAACCTGAAGTCTAAACAATGGACTGAACTACCAACCTATGTCAAATACAGAGATAGTCAATACACTGCTGTAGCTTTGGACCTGGTGTTCATATTGGGACCAGCTGATAAAGAACACGAGACTGCAGAGAAGTATTTGTCGTTCTTCAAGACCAGAAGGTGCGAGTTGCCCAAGTTCGGGCTGCTACCGGAGTCTACCTACGACCTATTACGAAGTTGGCTCCGCTTCCCTTCAAATCTGAACCAGGGTTCAGCGGCCGGGGGGAGTATGTTCCAGCCTTAAATATGCAAAATTGTTAGAATTTACTTTTGTTAATTATTGTTAAATTATGTAAATTTTAGAAATGTATATAATCTTGATTTTAGAAAATAAAGAGAGTTATTGAGTTATTAAGTGTACGTGGTTGAGTCATTAGAGTTGGTGAGACAAGAGTTATTAAAGTATGTGTGGTTGAGTCATTAGAGTTGGTGAGACGAGAGTTATAAAAGGTATACGTGGTTGAGTCATTAGAGTTAGTAAGACGAGACAATAGCAGTTATTCAAGTTTAAATGAGTTATAGTTAGCTCGCTGAGTTAAGAAGCATATAATTAAAACCAGCGTTAAAATAAGAATTTAGCGGTGATTCCTCCTTAGTGCCAGGAGGCCAAAGCTAATTCGATTCAATTGTTTTAAAGTTCCAAAAATATTCAAATCTTAAAGTAAATAAGCTATCAACTGCTACAATCCTCAAGGATTAAAAGTATTGTAGTATATTTACTCTAGGCGTTCTATTTATAAAAACACTGAACGTATGCATTGAACAAAGCATGGTGAGAGGTTTCATCTAGATATATCAAGCATGGAGAAGCGGTACCAAGGTAAATGGAGTCCCGGTATGCTTGCTGACTACTGCTGGACACTCAAAAGGGATGTACCACAAAGCAAAGTTTAGAAGAAAATCCACTGTCACTACTTTTCAATAAAATAAATATATTTCGTTCATATAGGCCTTTATATTAAAAACATTTCCAAATTTCAACTAGGTGTATCTCAAAAATCTTGCGTGATAGAAAAAAAATAATGGTATATTTGGAATCAGCACAAAGAGTTAAATTTAGATTAAGATGCTGTTTCTTTTGGGACAGAGAAAAATAATTTTTGATAAACCAGTGTAATGTAATAGGGTTTATGCAAAAATGCTTACGTAATATTTTTTGCTGTATTTATCCTAATTAAAAAAAAGGCTGTCACACAAAAACCATCGGTGATGGAAAATTTCTGATAATAATTTTGAGTTCAGCATGAAAAGTTACACTAGAAACACCATCAGGTTCTCTTGGGCAAAAAGGTTGTTGACCAGTGTTATTATTTATTAGTAACAAGTACTTAGTTTTAAAATTTAGTTAAGAAGGAGTAAAATATTGTAAACAAGATGATAAGTTAATATTTTGTGACGAAATAATTTTATAATCATAGAAGGACCAAATATATAACAATTATAGAGTGCAAATGAATCATTAATTTATTATCATTACAGTTGTAAAAAAAAATAAGTTCCAAAAATAATCAAATCTTAAAGTAAATAAGCTATCAACCATATGAATATTAAAATAATAAATGTATGAAGATTATGAAAACTAAAGATAGTTATTTAATACAGTAGAACTTCTCTGTAAAGAACACCTAATTTCATAGTCCATGTCTGTTTAATATAGGATTGAGATAGGTTTTCTGTTACAAGTAAGTTGCTAATTAGTAAAAATGGCAATTTTGCCATTTGGAAACTGTCCTTTGTAGAGGTTTCCTCTCATAGAGGCTCTACTAAATCTGAAATCAGTGTGGGGTTATGAAAAATAAAAAAAATATATATTAGATCGTTCGGAAAATTATGTGCACCTACAATGTACGTTTTTATCTTTTTTGTACACTGATTGGTGTTATATTGGAATTTTACCCTTTAATAGATCATGAATTTTGGCTGGAAATGAATTCATTGTAGTTGAAATCAAAGAGGTACAATTTGGAATATAGATTAGAAACACAAGGTAATAATTTTTTTCGGCAATAAAGAACGCTATGTTGATATTTTAATGGATTGATTACTTTACCTAACCACGTGCAAATCACAAATGTGAACAATCAGTTGTTTTGGAGGAGTAATGCTGCTTTTGAAGGAACTTACAATTCTGGAAAACAAAATCTCAATAAATTTTCTAAACAAAACTACAAACCACCCGCCCTTTTACCAAATCACAAACGCAAAGAAATCTTTAATATTGGGCTCTACAAAAAAAAATCTACATATACCCAAGTTCCTAGCACTTAAGGAGGAAATCAATATAGAACAAACTATATAGAAATCTACACTGATGGCTCTGGATTGTTAGATGGGAGTGGTGTGCTCGTACAGAACAGAAACCAAAGTTTTTCATACTTTGTCAACTCTCCAAGCCATAAAGTATTGTCACACCAGCTCTATAATGCCCTTGAAAACAAATTGCTCTGAATTTAGACAAAATTTCACAGAGAAACACAAATCGCCTTTAAGTGAATCATATTCCACTTAGAACTGATGGGAAACAAGCAGCAATGCCTAATTTAGACGTTGATATCAACTACTTTGTACAAACCGAGGATGAATAAATAAAACTATGTAATAGATTAAGAGCTGAGTTAAAGCAAGATTGAGAAGAAGTTCAAAAACGTCTAAAATCGAGAGAGAAATCCAACAACCCTAAAGAAGAATTTGGCAGGTCGTTCCATCAAAGTCAAAGGGTGTAGAATACCGCAGACGCCCCACGCCCTTTGCACCCGCTCAAAGTCCATTCTCCCTTCAGCAAAAATATATAAAGCCTCTGCTCTATCCGAAAAAATAGTCACTTCAACATCAGCGTGAGCCCTCAACGGTTGTACCCAGTTCCACCTCATCGACCATGTAGAACAGTAAGAAATCTTCTATCTCCATTTTGCTCTTAGCTTGACTCCAATCTGTTCACGGAAATTTCCTACTGCAACTGTGTCTCTTCGTTTTTTGTGTGTGGACATTCCCAAGCTTTCCACTCTGCCTCGACCACGACTGCCTGTACTCTGTGAGAACTGTTAAAGGTCTCCAAGGGGAAGAGAGGTACTGGAAAACTCTCCACGCCCTGACTGTCCCTCTAGATTACTACTGGTTTGACCCTCGGTTATCACAGTTATAGCAAGAGTCGACACGATACCTCATTACATATAATTTTTTTGCTTATCCCTAGTAGACGTGGTAGAGGCCATGATAATTATGGTGGGTAGAAGTTGGCGACTGCTTTTACTGTAATTGCACCACATGTCTACACATGTGAAAAGCAGTTCGACTTTGCACTTACAAATGTGCCAGATCCCCGTTTTGGTTACTTGCAATCGCTGGTGGGGTTGGACTTTTGCAAGTATCGGGGGCCATTGGAGCATTTTTTTATCAGAAAAAAGTGCCCAATGTGGGAATCAAACCCGGGTCGTAGCGGTCGAAAACCAACGGTTCAGACCATCCTTCCACTGACCCCCAAACTATGAATCTACTCCACCTAGAGTTCAAAATGCAGTGAAACCTTTGTAGGGGAGGCAAGAAGATTCACAGGTCTGACTGAACATTAGAATATGTCAGAAACTAAGATAGCCATTCATTGATATTCCAACACACCTATATGACTGGTCACTCCTTCAACTTGAATCAGGCAATTGCACATTACAGCAATATTAGAAATTAGCACCAAAGGTTAATCATGGAAACCTTTTTATTACACTTACAGATGGACCGCTAATACATCATTTTGAAGAATACAGTGATAAATTAATCAATAATGTGAAAATTGAGGACAATTCTTGTGCTTGTTTAAAAGCCCTATTTTTGTGTTGATAAAAAGAATCAACACAAAAATAGGGCTATTTAACAAGTACAAGCATTGTCCTCAATTTTCACATAATTGATTAATTTATCACTGTATTCTTCAACATGATGTATTAGCGTGCCATCTGGTAGTTGCACTATTTTTATGTGTAAGCTTCTTTTAAAAATAAAATATTTTTTACTGCCCTTATCGGTATAAAATCAAAGCAGCGTAGTACAATATTACAGCAGTATGGTAGATTACACTGGTGAAACCACTAGGAGGGTTCACCACTGATGAGCCAGGTCCAAATTTACCATTGCAGTGTAAGGGTAGTAGAAAATAGATTTAAAAAATAGTTTAATTTCTTATACTGCATATTCTTTAGTTTTAGCTCAGTTATAAAAAAAAACTTTTGTTTTTATCCCCAAGTTTAAAAATCTTCTAGTCATATTCCATTTATATATATGTGCAAATAATATATCATCATATTAAATTGGCTTTCTTTTAAAGTCCATTAGTGTTACAGTCAAAGAACAGAGAGGATTGATGACTTGTTTTCTAACGTTATCATAATACAAAAATGAATATTTTCTCCTTCACTTTTTGATTTATCTTTTAATTAGGTATTAAAAAAAGTTTGAAAAGAGCATTTATTCATTGTTAATTAATTCTCTAAATGCCTATGTGATCCTTAAAAAAGTTTAAAATAGAATTAGATATCTTTTGAAAATAGAGCAACCCTTAAATATGTGTCTTTTTAATTGAGGAATTAGATATATATCTAATTGCTATAGTAGGAATAATGCAAATATATAACACATTGTGTGTGAAATCAAAGTAGTATACTTTAAAGTTATTTTCAAAACGATTTAAAGTTATATGAAATGCATTAAATATTTATAATAATTGCTTATTGATCCTGAAAAATATTATACAAAGTGTCAGAAATAAAATATATTCAAATTTTAATATGTTTTTCTCATTTTGCTGACTTTTAGAGAAATAATTTTTGATCTGCTTTGTTAAGGGTTAAACTTGTTTTGTGCTCTGTAGATATTTCAGCAAAATGAGCCGTGCTTTTAATATCTTAAAATTGAGAATTATAAATACAACATACCTGATTATTGATTTTAAAAAATTCATTAATTTTAAATAAGCACACTTACAGCAAAAATTATAGAAATTTGAAAGAAGCAGTTTTAAACAACAATTAAATCCAAAACATTTTTAGTTTTTTTTTCACAGATTTTGATAAACACTCAACGAAAATTTATATTATTTTATAAATAATCTTAATAATGATATTTTTAAAAATATCTTTAAAAATAAAATTAAATTGTCAATAATATGATATGAAAAAATATTAATGAATATTTAATCTGATATAGGTTTTGTAATTTTAAGGCAACATTTTATGAAGGTATAATGTCTGTGAAAACAAGAACATCAATAAAAATCATGAAGAATAAAGAATAATGTTTTGACATAAAGAACAAAGCATGATATTTAATTTTTAAATAACCTCTTGTATATATATTTTTAGATATATAATCTTTTGAATTTAATCATTTCTTAATTTTATAATGTTGTGCTGATTATATAAGCCAATAAATATATTTTATATCGAAATGCTCCAACTCTTCAATCGAAAATTAACAACAAATTGGTAGCAAGGCGCCTTTAAAAAGAAGTGAGTTCTAAGAGGCTTAACTTCATGATATTTGAATTTATTTTTAGAAAGTCGAACATAAATAAATTAAAGCTTCAAAATGGACTTGTTTAACAACACGAAAATTGAAACCTTAAATGATAGAAATTATGCTATTAGAGTATGAGGCTTGAAACGTTACTTGAAGCTAAATAACCTTTTGAAGTGATTGAAAATCAAATGCCAACTAAAAATGAAAATGATCTATTATCTATTATAATTTATGATGATTGGAGCAGGAAAAACAAGGACGCCCTTGGATATATGATCTTAAGTATGTCTCTTGAGATTGCAATTATCTACAAAAGAATAAAGAATGCAAGAGAAATCCGGAATTCACTAAAAGAAAGATTTGAAGGTGAAACAGAAAAGACAAGGTAATGAATCTATTTTAAAACCTAACCAAATTGAAGAAACAGCACAATTAAAATATTGAAAATTATATAACTAGAGCTCAAGGATTATGTAGTCAAATATCTCAGCTAGGGAAATTTATATCTGAAAGAGAATTAGTCATATACATATTTGAAGGTCTCCCAGATAACTACACCAGTATTTCTACAGCACTAATTATGAATAGAAATATTTCTATAAGAAATTTAAGACAAACCCTTCTTGACTTTGAAAAGAAACATGACATTAAATGCAACAATGCCTTTAAAGCACAAGAGAAGAAAACATTTAAAACATGTCATATATGCCATAAACCTGGTCATCTACAAAACCAATGTTGGCACAATCCAAAAAAATAAGAAGACTTGTAATAGATCTACAAATAACAGATCAAAATGGATTCCATTCTCACAAAAGAATAAAGAAGAAGCTAATTTATCAGAAATTCAAGGTCAATCTTCTAATCAAAATGGAGAATTTGCTTTCAATACAGAATTTTACCCAACATATTCTGATACTCAAATTTGGCAATTGGATTCTGCATGTACTTCACACATGACTAATGACAGATCACACATAAAAAACGAAAATTTTGAAGAAAGAACCATCAATGTGGCTAAAAATGAAAGAAGCATAAAATCATTAGCCAAAGGAACTGTAAGAATGAAGCACATGATTCAAAATGAAGAAGAAAACAATATAAAACTGGAAGAAGTACTATTTGTACCTGATTTAAGAACAAATTTACTCTCAGTACCAAAAATTGTCCAAAAAGGCAATGAAGTTACTTTTAATGATAAAGGAGCATTCATTTACTCTAAAGAAGGTAAACTAATTTGTTTTGGTAACTTCACTAATGACTTGTTTACCATTAAATTTCTAGAAATGAGGAACTCAATCAAATTATTGATGAAACTTGCCTCAAAACAAATGAAAACTCATTTGATATTTGGCACAAAAGTCTATGTCATATAAATGAAAACTATTTGAAACTATCAAAATCAAATGGTAGTTGGTTTACAAAATTCACAAGGAAATTTAAATTTTTGCCAAAGTTGCACTTTAGGTAAAATGCCAAGAGAATCAGGAACTACCACTTATAGTGAAACCACTAATTTTCCTCTAGAAAAATTACACATTGACTTATGTGGCCCAATGAAAATTTCAACTTTGGGTGAATCAAAGTATATGTTGACTGTTGTCGATCAATATACTAGAAGATTTTTCATAGAATTCTTACGCACCAAAGATGAAACTGCAACAAGATTGAAAAGGCTAATTACAAGAAGAGAAAATGAAACTAATTTAAAAGTTAAAGCCATCAGAACTGACAATCGAGGAGAATTTATAAATGAAGACTTAAATCAATTTTTGACAGAAAAAGGAATCAAACATGAACTCACAACCCCATATTCTCCAAGAAGTAATGGGATTGCCGAGCGAGCTAATCGAACCATTTTAGATAAAGTTAGCACAATGCTGTTAGATGCGAACCTACCTTTGAAACTTTGGGGTGAAGCAGCTAATACTGCAGCATATATACACAACATCACTCCAACCAAACCTAAAGAAAAGAAAACTCCAATGGAATTATGGACTGGTCGAAAACCATCAGTCAGGCACCTAAAAACATTTGGATGCCAAGCATATTATAAAATATTTCATCCAAAAAGACATAAACTTGAACCAAAAGCCAAGAAAAACCATATTTGTAGGATACTTCCAATTTAGAAAAGCCTACAGACTATGATTATGAAAAATATTATATATATGAATCTAGTGATGTAAAATGTGATGAGTTTAAATTAGGTATTCCAGAATCAAAACAAAATACTTCAGAATATGATAATATCCAATATTTTGCTTTAGACCAAAATGAAGAATCAAACTATGAAGACCATAATCAAGATGTAAATAAATAAATTTCAGTTTCAAGTGATACAGATGATGAGTCACACACTGATTTTACCCAAAATGAAAATAGGGAAATAAAAATTGAACCATCAACTTCAGATGCAATAATTCGGCCTCAAAGACTGACAAAAATTCCAAAAAGATATGAGGACTTTATTGTATACAGTACTCAAGAAACTCCTAAAACCTATGAAGAAGCAATAAATTCAAAAAACAAAATCTATGGCACCTAGCCATGATTGAGGAAATAAATTCCATGAATATCCATGATGTATGGAAAATAGTTGATAGACCTAAAGATCAAAAAGTAATAAAAAGTAAATGGGTATTTACCATCAAATACCAAGAGGAAAATCCTGAACCAACCTTTAAAGCAAGATTAGTCGCAACCGGCTACAATCAAACTCAAGGAATCGACTTTGAAGAAAACTTCATTCCTGTTATGAGACATGCATCATTAAGAACACTTCTAACAATAGCTGCAAAGATGAATCTGAAAATAAAAATGTTTGATGTCAAATCAGCATATTTAAATGGACACTTGGATAAGCCTATTTATATGGAACCACCACCTGGATTCCAAAAGGACAACAAGGTATACTATATAAATAAAAGCATTTATGGACTTCCACAATCTGGAAGATGCTGGTACAATGAGCTATGTAAAATTTTGAAATCATTGAACATCAAACAATTAAAGACAGACCCATGCATTTTTATGTGGAAAAATGAAAATCATTACATATATTTTGGAATTTATGTTGATGACATTTTAGTGGCAGGAACTTCAAATGATATGATTGAAGAATTAATTAAAAAGTTATGAGACCATATTTTCATTAAAGAACTGAGAAATCAAGACCATTTTCTTGGAATAAAGATAACAAGGAAAGAAAAAAGGATTTTGTTATATCAAAAGGAATATATAAATAAGATTTTAGGAAACTTCAACATGTTGGATAGTAAACCTGTTAAAACACCAGGAAGCCTTGGTGAAAACTTTGAAGATTATCACAATGAGAAAACTATATCCCAAAAAGAATATCAAGAGGCCCTAGGTTCATTGATGTACTTATCAACTGGAACCAGACCTGATATAAGTTTTATATTGAGCAATCTATCTCAATACTCTAATGATCCAAGAGAAATCCACTGGTGTGAGGTATAAAAAGAATTTTCAGATACCTAAATGGAACAAAAGATTTTTGCCTAGAAATCAATTCAGACCCAGGAAAACTGAACATAATATCTGATTCCAGCTGGAACACCACTCAGGATGCCAAATCTTTTGGAGGATATCTCATAAGAATTGGAAACACTCCAATTAGTTGGAAAAGTGGGAAACAAAGGATGACTGCACTATCTACAATGGAAGCTGAACCTTTCTCACTTTGTGATAGAAAATGGTGTACAAGCTTATTGGAGGAACTTGGACAAGATCAACTGATTGAACAACCAATTGAAGTCAACACTGACTCCCAATCATTGATAAATTGGATCAAAAATCCTATGCACTCCAATATAATCAGACATATCAACAGAAAATACCATTATATCAAAGATGACTTTATTGATAACATCATCACTCTCAAATACATCAGCACAGAAGATAATCCTGCAGACATCATGAAAAGAATTTAAGCGGAACTGTGTTAAACAATATCTACAGAACATTGGAATCAAGTTGAATGATACCCCTTTTTGAGGACAGGGAGGATATTGAAAGTATAATGTCTGTGAAAAAGGAACATCAATAAAAATCATGAAGAATAAAGAAGAATGTTTTGACATGAAGAACAAAGGATGATGATTTCTATTTATGTTCATGTCAATAATGTCTTCTTTGAATTCACATGAGCTAACAATTTCATTTTCATTAAAATATTGGTAGATTTTTTATTGTTGTGATAACCATTTTGCCAAAGCATATGTTGGTGAAGGTTTATTGTTTACTATTGGGCGTAATTAACAGTTAGGCTTGTGGACCTTTGGAGCACCATATATATTGGGAACATGTGCATCATAATTTTTCAACTTGGTTAAAAGCCTGTAATTGATATATTGTTTTTTCTCCAGTTTTTAAGTATATCATTCGATTTATTTTTGAAGTTTTTTTGTTGGATCATTTTGTATAGGAGAATAGGTCCCATTGTTATTCAATAAAGAAAGCATTTTTTGGTTATTGTCTTCTTATTTCATTAAAACAATTCCATTTCCTTTGTCATATTTTGTTATTACATATTTTGTTTGTAGGTCTTCAAGTTTGGAGGTCAATTTTTTATCAATACTCTTTGATTTATAATTTTGTTTTAATGTATTAGTAACTTCAAATCTTATATTTTCTGCCTCATTAGGGTTATCAAATTTGCATATTTCTTCTGTTTTTGAAATAATATCCAATTTTTCTTTTTGTTTCAGATTTCCCCCTAATGCATATTTATAACCTTTGCTAAGCAAGTCTAGGACTTCATTTGGGATACCTTCACCTGTTAAATTCATTGTTATTTTTTTGGCTTAATTTCAGAGTTGAGTACTTCATTTTTCTTTTCAGGGAAGAGTTTTTCATTAATAAAATCAATTTCTTTATATTGCATAATAATTTTAGCATGTCATATCTCTTTAAAATACCTTCTATTTTTTAAAAATGCTTTTTTGAATTTTGTTTAGCAATGTAATTTGTTTTTATTTCAATAATATTTTTTATTTTTTTCAAAAAGGTCACTATCCATACTGTCTGCTAGCACTTTGAGATTGGTATTTATAGCCTTAGTATTGAAATGAATATTTTTCCAATGAAATCTAATCTCTCCATTTATGAGATCAAGTGATAATCTTTTCAATTTTGAATCAGATTTTGGAAAATTACATCTGTTTGTAATGAGAAATGCATTAGGAATTACTTGATGCATTTTACAGAATTTAAGAAAATAGATGTGAGAAAAAGAACTCACCCTTTTGACGCTGTGTTTTCTCAACTTCTTGAAGTAGAGGAGAGCTTCAGATCCTGAACTCTTTAAAATAGAATCTTCAAGTGATGGCTTAGCATCAACATTGATATTCACTTTAGAATTCATTTTCTTCAGCTCATAGGAAGAATAACTTTTTAGGTCCATTGAAGTCTATCAAAAATGATAAAGCACAATTTGGATTATAGATTATATTACGATGCACTAGCGCGCCATCTGTTATCAAATTACAAAACTATTTTAGAGGCGTAATATTCTTTTTAAAATAAAACAATTTCTACTGTCCTTACTGCAATGGAAAAATTAAAGGGAGGGCCTGGCTCATCAGTGGTGAACCCTCCCAGCGGTTTCGCCAGTTTAATCTACCATACCGCTGTTATATTGCATATTTGGAACTTCCTTTTATAGTTGACCGTTATAAGACTCTTGGAATGGGTATTTTAGAAGAACTATGGACATAAGCTTTTAGGACAGCAGAATTAAATATAATTATAAATATAATATATGTTTCGAGCAATCGCTCTTCCGCAAATATCAAATTGTGTCTTTTATTTGAACAATTATATTACGATGCACTAGCGCACCATCTGTTATCAAATTACAAAACTATTTTAGAGGCGTAATATTCTTTTTAAAATAAAACAATTTTACTGTCCTTACTGCAATGGAAAAATTAAAGGGAGGGCCTGGCTAATCAGTGGTGAACCCTCCCAGCGGTTTCGCCAGTTTAATCTACCATACCGCTGCTATATTGCATTTTTGGAACTTCCTTTTATAGTTGACCGCTGTTATAGTTATTACGCCTCTAAAATAGTTTTGTAATTATAGATTATAATAAAATAAAATAAGAACCAATCCAAATAATTTATTAGTGTGTGACGTTTCGGCAACAACATGAAAAAGAAGACTATAACCAAAAAATACTTTCTTTATTGAATAACAATGGGACATATTCTCCTATACAAAATGATCCAACAAAAAACTTCAAAAATAAATTGAATGATATACTTGAAAACTGGAGAAAAAACAAATATATATTAATTACAGGCTTTTAACCAAGTTGAAAAATTATGATGCACATGTTCCCAATATATATGGTTCTCCAAAGGTCCACAAGCCTAACTGTCCATTATGCCCAATAGTAAACAATAGACCTTCACCAACATATGCTTTGGCAAAATGGTTATCACAACAATTAAAAATCTACCAATATTTTAATGAAAATGAAATTGTTAACTCATATGAATTCAAAGAAGACATTATTGACATGAACATAAATAGAAATCAAAGAATCATATTGTCACGGTAGTGATAACGAGTATAACAAAAGTTTAAGTAAAAATAATTTATTTATAAAATGCCAAACTATTTCTAAAAATTATTTACAAGTAATAATATACAAGAATGGTAAGGGGTGTTGACTATGCAAATATTAATGATGATATACCACAGAATATTTAAAATAATTATTCTGTGACATTGCCCCCTTCCTAGATGAACAGCGTCCCGCTGTAATTATCACTTGAACAGATCAGCTTGGTCCTCAGGGTCATGGTAGGGTTTCATTCTCAGTACATGGACCAGGTCTCTTGTTTTGCGTCTCCTGGTTGGTTGGTCCACAGGTTCAACTTCGAAGGTCACGTCAGAGAGTTTCCGAGTAACCCTGTATGGCCCGAAATACCTTTTCATCAGTTTTTCTGAGAGTCCCACCTTTCTTATCGGGATGAAAATCCATACCAGGTCACCGACGTTGTAATCCATTGCCTCGTGCTTTGAGTCATATCTGGCCTTGTCCTTTTCTTGGGCTTTCAAGGTTTCTAATCTTGCTAGCTGCCTAGTTTCTTCGACTCGCGAGGCAATCTTCTGACTGTAATCCTCTTGGAGATCTTCATGCGGATTTGGGAAAAGAGTGTCTACAGTTGTTTCGGCTTCGCGTCCATGAATCAGTTTAAAAGGGGTAAAACCTGTCGTATCTTGTTTTGCCGTGTTGTAGGCGAACGTGACGTAGGGCAGGATTACGTCCCAGTCCTTCTGTTCAACACTTACATACATAGCGATCATGTTGGCTAAGGTTTTGTTTAACCTCTCCGTCAGTCCATTCGTCTGGGGATGATACGCTGTCGTGAACCGATGTATCGACGAGCATTGATTGGTGAGTTCCGCAATCAACTTGGATTGAAATACTCGTCCTCGGTCCGTGATGATTTCTCTGGGGGCTCCGTGCTTGAGAACAACATCTTCCATTAAGAACTTGGCTGCTTCTTTTGCTTCCCCTGTGGGTAAGGCTTTAGTAACTGCAAATCGAGTAAGATAGTCGGTACAGACTATGATCCATTTATTACCATTATCAGACTTGGGAAATCTTCCAAGGAGGTCCATTCCAACTCTCTGAAAAGGGGAGGTTGCAGGAGGTATGGCCTTAAGTAGTCCGGGTGGCTTTTGAGTTGATTGTTTCTTTCTTTGGCACTCTTTACAATGAGCGACATACTTCCGTATGTCCCGGAGAAGTCCTGGCCAGAAATATTTATTTTTAACTCTCTCATATGTCTTCGAAAATCCAAGATGACCTGCTGTGGGAGCGTCGTGTAAACTTTTCAGTAGTTCTAAGCGTAAGTGCTTGGGAATAACTAAAAGGTGTTGGTTTCCCAGGGGGTCGAAATTCTTTTTGTATAAGGTTCCTTTTAACATTTCATATCCTTTCGATTCGGCACCAAATCTTTCTGTTTCCTCTATCAATTTACAAATTTTAGGGTCTTTTCTTTGTTCAGCCTCGAAGCACGTCAGAGCAGTTATTGAGGGTATATCATCATCCTCATCATTGTATGCTTCTTCCGATTCAAGTTGGAGAGGATTTCGAGAAAGACAGTCGGCATCTTGATGTTTGCGTCCACTTTTATAAACAACCGTTACATTGTATTCTTGGAGTTTTAAAGCCCATCTTGCTAGTCTTCCTGTCGGGTCCTTCAGATTAGATAACCAGCAAAGAGCGTGGTGGTCAGTGACGATGACAAACTCACGACCAAAAAGGTACGGTCGAAATTTGTTGATGGCCCATATTGCGGCCAAACATTCTCTTTCCGTTGTTGAGTAATTCTTCTCCGCCTTAGATAAAGTTCTTGAAGCATAACCAACTGGCCGCTCTTTCCCATCGTTGATCTGTACGAGGACAGCTCCAATTCCATAACCGCTGGCGTCAGTATGAAGCTCGGTTGGCAGTTGTTCTTCGAAATAGGCAAGAACAGGTTCAGACATCAATGCTTTTTTCAAGGAATCAAAAGCATCCTGTTGGTCAGAGTTCCACATGAATTTATTATCTTTTTTGAGGACTTCGTGTAAAGGAGCAGCTTTCTCAGCAAAATTTTCGATAAATCTACGATAATAGGAACATAGGCCAATGAAGCTTCTCACATCTGTTATAGATTTTGGGGTTGGAAACTTGGCGATAGCTTCAATTTTTTCTGGATCGGGATAAATACCTATACTATCGACGAGGTGTCCAAACACTCTGATTCGTTTGGTTCCGAAAAGGCACTTTTTTGGGTTGAGGCGTAGCTCGGCCTTGTCGAGACATTGTAGTATGATTTCAAGCCGGTGTAAATGTTCGTTGAACGATTTGGAATACACCACGATGTCGTCTAAATAACAGAGGGCCATCGTCCATTTCAGGCCTTTCAATATCTTGTCCATCATGCGCTCGAATGTTGCAGGGGCATTGCACAGGCCAAAGGGCATGACTAGGAATTCGTAGAGTCCGTCAGGGGTGATAAAGGCAGTTTTTTCTCTATCTGCTTCGTCGACTTCTATTTGCCAATATCCTGAACGAAGGTCCATTGATGAATAAAATTTGGCTCCTTTCAGGGAGTCAAGTGTATCATCGATTCGGGGTAGTGGGTAAACGTCTTTTTTAGTAACTTTGTTTAGTCGTCTGTAATCCACACAGAAACGCCAGTTACCATCCTTCTTCTTCACTAAAATAACCGGCGATGACCATGGACTTTCTGAATGACGTATAATACCGGCGTCTAGCATTTTGTCCACTTCCGTTTGGATTGCTTGGCGTTCTGTAGGGGAGACTCGATATGGTCTATGCTTAATAGGCTGATGGTTTCCAGTTTCAATTTTATGTTTGGCTAATGAAGTTTGCTTTACAGATTCATTATTTTTATCAAATATTTTATCATATCGTTTTAAAATTGATAAGATTTGAGACTGCTGCTCTTCTGATAAATCATCACTAATTAAATTTTGTAAAAATTTAAAGTCACTTTTATCAGCATGACTGGCATGATTCGCATTTTTCACCTCCTTATTAGATTCAGAACATTCTGAAATAGCCGTCAAGTTATTTTCTTCAACCCTTTGAATTTTTCCTAGGCACATTCCCTTAGGGACTATTTGAGCTGTGGTGCTAGAATTTACGATCCAAAGTTTTCCTTTATTATGGGAAAGCCTGAATAATGCACAGGGAAGTGTTAACCCTTTTCCAATTAATACCTTTTTCGAAGGTTCAAAAAGTACCTGATTTTGCCCATTAAGCTCTTCACTCATAACATTTATTAGTTTGGTAGATTCGGCTGGGATTACGACGCTTCTGCTAGCCACAACCTTTCCCATGGAAGCTGGTGAATTTAGTACATCTTTGGCCTCTTCCAATCTGATTTCGGCGCGTCCACAATCAATCACGGCATTTGATGCCTCTAGGAAATCCCATCCGAGGATAATACTTGGGTTACTATTAGGGAGGACGATAAACTCAAGCGGCTGTTCCAATCCATTGATGCTCAAGCTGATTGTGCATCGGCCGATCGATGTAACATTCTTGCCATCAGCAACTTTCAGAGTCATTCCGCTATCTTTGAACATGGTCTTTTTTAATTGTCGTCTTAATCCATCAGAGATAACTGAAAAAGAGGAACCTGAATCGACCAGAGCAGAAAATGCAATGTCATCAATGATGATTTCGACATAATTTTGTTGTAATTTAGCGGCTGTCGACGATGGAGGGTTTTTCACACCCGCGGCTTCCCCCTCGAAAGAAGACGCGACGCTTAGTTTTTTTCTAGATTGTAGCGGCGTGGGGATTGGCTTGTATGGCGGCCTGGGGAAATAGACTGGCGTCTTGGGGATCTTCCTCTGTTTGGATACGGCGATTGTCTGCGGTAGGTTTGGCTTCTTATAGCTTGGTGGTTACCCATTTGAGGTTCTTGGGTGCTTGGTGCATGTCCTTCGGGTCTCTGCGTCCATTGTCGGCGTTCTCTACAATATCGCTTAACATGGCCTGGGCGGCCGCAATTAAAACATATTGGGATGTTGTCATGCGTCCTCCATTCATCCGTTCTTCGTTGTGGTGGCGTCTGGTTATATATGGGCGTTTGGGTAGGGTACTGACGTCGTGGAACCTGGTTGAATGTACGTGTTTGGTTGGGGTACGACTGTCGTGGCGGAGGCCTTTGAATAGGCTTCGAAATTGCAGCTACGTTTTTTTCAATCTCTTCTCGGATAATTTCTTTCAGAGAAGATGGTTCAGGGGTAGTTGACTCCGGATTTAGTGCGTGATGAACTTCTTCACGCACGATGCGTCGGATTAAGTCTTCCATTGATTCAGAGTCTGCTGAATCGATGGCGGCAACATTCTGTAGTCTGTCAAATACTACACGTTTTTTTACACTTTTTTTATTTGAAGCCTCGATTTTTCGGCACCATTTGATGAACTCATCGATACTTGCAATGTCTAAAATGATGATTGACTGATATATCTCCTCCGATATTCCTTTCGTCAAGTGTGCAACTATTTCATTTTCCATCATAGCCGGATTCACTTCTCTGCACAGATGGAGAACATCTTGAATGTAAGAATCACTGGTCTCCTCCTTCCCCTGAGCTCGAGTTTTGAGGTTCTCTGCGAGTTGATCTTTTTGGGTGACATGATGTCCGAAATTCTGAGAAAACATTTTCACAAAAGTATCCCATGAATTAATTTTCTCTTCAACATTTTCGTACCATCTGTGCGCTGTTCCTTGGAGGAAAAAATAAACATTTGCGAGGCACATTGAATCATCCCAGCAGTTGTAGCGAGCGACGCGATGGAATTCATTCAACCATTTTTCTGGATTCTGGTTGCGTTCTCCAGGAAAAATAGAAGGGTTTCTAAAAGGTTGAAAATGGTACTCACCCATTTTTGTCTGTGTCTCTTGCTTGATCATAGCGATGTTTTCTTGAGGTTCTAGTCCTTGTAGTCTTCGGGTTCTTCTAACGGCTTGGGCGTCGAGGGAATATTCCAGCTTCTCCACCAGTTGTCACGGTAGTGATAACGAGTATAACAAAAGTTTAAGTAAAAATAATTTATTTATAAAATGCCAAACTATTTCTAAAAATTATTTACAAGTAATAATATGCAAGAATGGTAAGGGGTGTTGACTATGCAAATATTAATGATGATATACCACAGAATATTTAAAATAATTATTCTGTGACAATATCATTAGATGTTGAATCAATGTTTAAAAAAACAAAGGATGATCTTTAATTTTTAATAACCTTTGTATTTAGATATATAATCTTTTGCATTTAATCATTTCTTACTTTTATAATGTTGTGCTAAGTATATAAGCCAATAAATATATTCTATATCAAAATGCTCAATCGAAAATTAACAACATTTTACACTTTAATAATACCATTTTTATTTTTAAATGGTATTTTTCGATTTAAAATATTTTAACGATTTTACTATATGAATATGGCTTTTAAGAGTGAATTCGTCACTTTTAAAATAAATTTGTCGCCTTTAAAAATAAGATTGTTAAGTGTAAAAAATCAAAAGACAATATCATTAAGATTAATTGAATACATTTGACATTAAGTTCAAAACACTAATAAAGGCGCAAATAACCACAAAATAAATTATAAACTGATTTTATTGGATACACTGGCGTTCTTGTGTGGCCAGGAAGCAATTTTTACAATTTGTGTAAACTATTCTTCAGTCTCCTGATGTAATTCTACTGATTATATCCATGATAACCTTGCCAAACGTGATGACACTTGAGAAAGCAGAGACCTAACCAATGTTTTAATTTTGCTAAATGAAAATTCGATTGGATTTAGCATATATGACTATGGTGACAAAAACTTCACTCTAATTCTTAGCAGACAAACAGATGTCTGTGTTTTTGCGGATAAGTACGCTCTTGCATTAATCATATAGAAACAGGCATAATTAAATCCATATCGCTTAGCTGCAATTTCATCAAGCTCGCGTAAAAATTCAATGAAAAGAACGCCTGACACTCTTTTAAAGGCTATGAACTCATTTTTAAAAGTGAAGAATTCGCTCTTAAAATGCTATTATTTATATTTATTACAGAAATATTTTTTTTAATTAAAATTTATTTTTAAAGCATTTTTATATCAGTTTTAATCAATCATTAGAAATAAAGCATTTGGAATTTTCTAAAGAAAGTTAACGCTGTTTAATATATAAATGTCTTTAAATTTTATCTAGTTTTCTGCTACAAGCAGCTTCCTAGCTTTAATCAGAGTTGTTTTCATAACTATTGTTTTAAACAGTTTTTTAAAATGTTGAATGAAAACACCACACGAGTTAGCATTTTGGTTTAGTTATTGTAACGGCAGCTGGCATGCCTATATAGTAAATTATCAGTGAGCACATTATTATCACTGATGGTACTCTGTGCAGTTGCCTTTTGACTTATTGGGTTCATTTTCAACAAGATCTAATCTCTACCACGCCCCCCAGACTCCCCTTGAAAACTGAAGTAGACATTGATTCAGCAGTTGGAATTTTAAACGAGAAAATTAATAATAGTTACTCGAAAAACACCATTAATAAAGAACCCAAAAACCAAAGCCTTAATAAGGGAGAAAAATAAAGCAAGGAAAAGATGGCAATCAACCAGGGATCCAGCTCATAGAGCTACTTACCTCAATCTTCAAGGAAAGGTAAATCAAGCCCTTGAAGCAGAGAAATCTGAAAATTGGAAAAGTTTTTTAAGCAAACTTGAATCGAGCCCTACAGACTTCTGGAAAAAACAAAACTTATTAGGAAAAAACTGACAAAATCACTAGTTTAAATGCAAATGGAAAAACTTTGCTGACCGACAGAGAAATTGGAAATTATCTTTCAGAGCATTTTTCCAAACACTTTTTCAAGGCGGAGGATGAGGTTCCGTTTTACCTAACAGACAACACTTGCCATCATCCCCAAGAGAATATACTATCAATGATAACGCTAAATGAAGTCAAGGAAGTGATTAAAAACCTAGGTAATCACAAAGCCCCAGGCCACAGCAATATTACGCCGCTAATGACTAAAAACCTCCCCACCAAATGGATAATTTTCCTCGCTGGGATCTTCAATGCTGCATTAACCTTTGCTACTTCCCGAAGACATGGAAACATGCCATTATCATAACCATTCCAAAAAAATCACCTTTCAAATCACCTGAAGATATCAGACCAATCAGCCTTCTCTCTACCATCGGTAAGGTATACGAGAGTATTGTTCTTCGCAGATTGCAAACATACATGGATTCTATTAACTTTATCATTCCTCAACAATTTGGATTCAGAAAAGGACACTCCACAACCCACCAGCTAATCACAGCAATAGACTACATCCAAATAAGAATGTCCCACAAGGAGGCAGTAGGTGCTGTTTTCTAGACTTTACCAAAGCCTTTGATAGAGTATGGCATGATGGCTTGATAGCAAAAATAACAAAAAATCAATTTCCAAGGGATTTTATCAAATTCTTGAAAAACTATCTACAGGGGAGGACCTTTTCAATTAAGCAAGGGAATTATATAACCACGGCAAAACCAACCCAGATTTGAGTCCCTCAAGGCTCTATCCTTGGACCCTACCTATTCAACATCTACATCAACGATTTCCCTCCACATCCAAAATGTCAAATAAAACTTTTCGCAGATGACGCAGCAATTTTAGCAACTCCAAATCAATAGGAATAATAACTACACAACTCCAAAATTACATAAACAGTATAACCAAATGGTGCAATGATTGGAAATTAGACACCAACCTAAAAAAGTCTCAGGCAATAATTTTTCCTCCACTAGACAATAAAAAATTTAAGCCACAATCCATCCTAAAGGTAAACCAGAGCCCTATTAACTGGACTGACAGTGTTAAATATCTTGGAGTTACCTTAGACTCCAAGTTGAAATTCAACATGCATGTCAAAAATATCATAAAGAAAGCAAAAATCGCAAAAATAACATTATCAAGCCTGTTCAACTATAGAAGCAAATTGACTACAAAACAAAAGTTTACTCTATACAGAAGTTGTATCCTCCCGATAGTAACATACGCACTCCCAGTTTGGTGCAAATATATTACAACCACAGACAAAAATAGGATAAACGCATTTATGAGAATCTGCCTTCGAACAAGTATAGGAGCTGCATTCAACCTATCAAACAAGATACTGAAGGAGAACTTGATCCAACCCGATCTAGAAGATATGTACCAACCCCCCCCCCCCCCCCCGTTAAGAAATTATACCTTCAAATGCAAAAAATCCAACCAAACAAGATATTCTACAAAATAAAGGACATATCAATCCCCGATTCCGACGACCCGGCCCTGACACTTAGTCAAGAGCTCATCGCCCAACATCTACCCTCCTGCAAGGCCTAGGGGTACCATCTCTACTCCACCAACTCGCCATGTGTAAATAGCCAGGACAAGGTGACTCTCGAGCTGTGCTCGAATGTAACACCTGTAAATTGAGACGAAATAAATAAAAATGTCTGATATAATATATTATATACAATGTTAGCCTAAAAGAAATAAAGGCTTTTCTTTTTAAACTTCCAAGTACTTCTTGCTGATTAACGTCAACCAACAAATACGAGGACGTTACATGGTGGCAGCGGCGCTTGTAAATAACACCACGTGGTAAGAACAATTTATTAATTTCCAAGTTATTCAAGTATTTCAGAACATCTCTAATTGGCATGTTCAAATAAAATTCAAGTTGCATAATAATATATATATATATACGAAAATAATTTAATTTACAAGCAAGAATAAATAAGTCTTTTTTTAGAAAAAAAAATATTACAATAACAACAACATGGCCGAAAATGCTATTCGACCTCTAAAACAAAGAGGCCTAAATGAACTAAACAAAGAGGGCTGGGAATCTTGGCTTGAAAGCTTTGAATGGTATGAAATTGCTACCCAATTAAGTAGTAAAGCACCAGAGGTACAGGTTGCTATCTTTATGGCTGCAATGGGACGAGTGGCTCAAAATATTTTTAAATCTTTCAACTTAAATAATGCAGATAAAAATAATCTGAGCATTGTAAAAGACAAGTTCAACAACTATTTTTCTCCAAAGCTGAACACTACAATTGAAAGATTCAAATTCAATCAGATGAAACAGAATGAAGATGAATCATTTAATGATTTTCTGACTAGGATCAAATTACAGATAGCAAACTGCAAATATGCTGTTATGTCTGATGAACTACTTAAAGATCGAATAGTTGTAGGAATTATTAACAATGAAATAAGAGAAAGACTTCTTAGTGAGGCTGACCTCAATCTGGAAAAAGCCACACAAATTTGCATAGCATGTGAAAATGCCACAAACCAAATGAAACAGGTACTAGCCGACTCAGACAAACAAGTTGCTGTGACAAAGATGAACAGTAAGAAGTGGGAAGATAGAAAAGAGCCGAGGAAAGAAAACACCACTAACCAGAGTCACAAAATAATAGAAAACTGCAGAAATTGTGGTAGATCCCACAAAATCAACCAATGTCCGGCATATCAAAAGAGATGCAAGAAACTCAACCATTTTGCTTATATTTGCAGATCCTAGAACACAAATTCATACAAAGTCAGACAAATTGTTGGGTCACCAGAACCTGAAATGATTCAAGAATTTGTAATCCAGTCAGTTGAAAACACCAACCTGACCGAAGATTGGTATGAAGAAGTAAAAATTAAAGGCAAAAAGGTAAACATGAAACTAGACACAGGTGCACAGTGTAACGTGTTGCCACTCAGCCTGGCAGGGAGATTAAATCTGGAAATCCAGTTCAGGACATTGAATTCCTGTCGAAGGACAAAGTCTAGCAATGTGCATGGTGAAAAACATGACTGCCTACATACGTTTCATCATATCCAGTGATAACACTTGTCCCATCTTAGGCAGACAAACCTGTTCCAATTTAGATCTCGTCAAGCGAGTAAACACCGGTCAAAAAATTACACAGGAATACCAAGAATTATTCGAAGGGATAGGATGTTTGAAAGGATATGAATACTAGGCAAAGTTTCAGACTTCGGACATGAACATGCAAGTAAGACCACCCAGACCTATTCCTCTATCTATTAAAGAAAGAATAAAGAAAGAACTTGAGGAAATGGAAGACAATGGATTATAAAGAAAGTAAATTACCCTACCCCCATCTCCAGTCAGATGGTTATAGCAAAACAGAAAGGAAAAATAAGTATATGCATTGACCCATAGGATATCAATTAATTAATTCTAAGAAGCCATTTCCCATTACGGACTTTTGATCAGATTGCAGTAAACCTGCATGGTTCAAAATACTTCACAAAGTTGGATCTGAAGAAAGGATACTGGCAGATCAAAGTAGCCCCCAACTCACAACGCTACTTTACCTTCAGCACTCCGTGGGGAAAATATATGTTCTTGAGAGTTCCTGATATAGGCTTAGCAAAAATACGATGTTTCTTTTTAAGGATTTCAAGTTGTTTTGTACTCACGTATGTTGTAGTTACGAGGACATCCCTTTTGATATAAACAAATATATATTTATTTAAGGAACGACTTGTTCCAGAACAATTGTTATAAACAAGCGAGCAAAGAATCAAACAGAAAAGTCATGAAGCGTAGAAGTAATGTTGTAATAGTAGTGACGTCAGCATCGATGATGATTAAAGACAAAGTTTGCGTAACAGTTCCCTTTGGAATCAAAATTGCTCCGGAAATATTCCAGAAAATCATGGCAGGCTTACTCCAAGACCTTGAGGGTACAGAAAATTCAATGGATGATATCCTGATCCATGCTCCGGATCCACAGACCCTGGAAATAAGCACAAGAGCTGTACTACAGAGGCTTAAAGAGAATGGCATCAAACTGAATAGAGATAAATGCAAATTTCAACTTCAAAAAGTCCAATTTTTAGGCCATATTGTCACGACAGAAGTCATTAAAATTGACCCTGAGAAAGTGCGTGCAATAGGAGAAATTAAGTCACCGAGCAACAAGCAAGAACTACAACGTCTCTTAGGAATGATACAATACCTGAGCAGGTTCATCCCTAACCTTGCAGAGAAAACCAAAAACATGAGGTTGGTTTTGAAAAAAGATACACCTTGGCTATGGGACGAATCCCTCGATTATGATCTCTTAGAGATCAAGACTCTGCTCAGAACTGCACCAACTCTGAAATTCTTTAATCCCAACATAAATCTGACACTTTCAGTAGACGCCATTTCATATGCCCTTGGAGCGGATCTGTTACAAAACGGAAAGCCGATAGCCTACGCATCATCAGCTCTCAGCTCCACTCAGCAGAACTATGCTCAGATAGAAAAGAAAGCTCTTGTCATCAAATTTGGATGCGACAAAATTCCATCAACTCATTTAAGGCAAAACTGTTGACGTCGAGACGGACCACCGTTCTTTAGAAACCATATTTAAGAAGCCATTAAGCAAAGCACCCCAGAGGCTCTCAAGAGAATTTTTCTACAGATACAACAATACGATCTCAGGATTAAATACAAGAAAGGAAAAAGAACTGCTAACAGCTGATCTACTAAGCAGAGACTGCTCATATGAAGACACCTACTTGGAAGAGAACTTTGAAGTACTGATGACCACCCCGACAAATAAGTCAAGCTATGAGGAACTTCAAGCTCTTACAAAATAGGACCAAGAACTACAAGAACTAAAAAACCTAAACTTATATGGCTGGTCAAACTACAAATCAGCAGTCCTTGAAAGCTGCAAGAAATAATGGCCATATAGAGATGAACTCTCGACAAACGAAGACCTAATCTTCAAAGGTAGCAGAGTCTTCATTCCCCTAAGGTGGAAAGCAAAGATACTTAAGTTAATCCACGAAGGACACCAAGGAACAAACAGCTGCTTGAGAAGGGCCCGAGACTCAATATACTGGCATGGCATGTCCCAAGACATCATCAACACAGTAAAAATTGTAGGACTTGCCAAGCAAATCAGAGGAACAAGACAAAAGAACCAATGATCATAAAAGAGATACCGAGTCTTCGTTGGGAGATAGTCGCAGCTGACATTTTCTCAATAAAAGGAAAAAATTACCTGTTAATAACAGATAACTACTCTGGATTCATTGATTTCAAAGAAATGAAGACAATGAACTCTGCAGAAACTATTGAATCTCTTAAAAAATGGTTCAGCGTACATGGAATTCCCAGACTCCTGGAAATTGATAATGGGCCAAACTTTACGTCCAGGGACTTTAAAATTTTCAAAAGAAGTGGTTGTTCGACCACCAGACATCAAGTCCTCTATATCCTAAATCAAAAGGATTAGCAGAGAGAGCGGTACAGACAGCCAAGAACCTCATCAGGAAGTGTTTGGATTCAGGACAAGAAGTGGAACCAGCACTTTTGAACTTTTACAACACTCCTAGAGATGGTCTTCCTTCACCGGCTCAGTGTCTGTTCAGTCGCAGGACCAGAACCCTCCTTCCCACTAGCACTCATCAGTTGGAACCAGAAATCCAAAAGGGACATACACAAAACCTAAGAAATAAGCGGGAGAAGCAGAAAACACACCACAATAAGACAGCTAAGACAAAGCGAAGCTTCAAGAAAGGTGAAAAGATAATGCTGAAACAGCATCACCGTGAATGGATCCCTGCCAAAGTTACCCAAAAGGTAGCTCCAAGATCATATGAAGTGAAAACACGTACTGGTGAGTGCCGCCGCAACAGCTCTGTCATGCGACACACGAATCTGGAGAGTCCAAAGCAACAGCGAAGGAGAATCCCGGAGATCCCCAAGACAACTCTACCGGAAGGACCTGGCCCGAGCGGCGATAAGGAACAGGCTCAAGTTCCCGAAGAACTCAATACTTCTCCAAGAGCATTCTCAGGCCAGGAACCCAGGAGTGATCACCAGAACACGGAGCACAAGAACGGCACCCTGCCCATTACAACAAGGTCCAGGCGGATCATTAAGCCACCCAAGTGATTTGAAGAATGAATTTCTTCAAAGGGGGAGATGTAACGGCAGCTGGCATGCCTATATAGTAAATTATCAGTGAGCACATTATTATCACTGATGGTACTCTGTGCATGTTGCCTTTTGACTTATTGTGATATATATTTTCACATGTAAACTTATGTCTGATATATTATATCCGATGTTAGCCTAAAAGAAATAAAGACTTTTCTTTTTAAACTTCCAAGTTCTTCTTGCTGATTAACATCAACCAACAAATTAGAGGACGTTAGTTATTTCTCCATCGCTTTTATGATGAGATCAAGACACCCTGAAAGACTTCAAATGAGAGGTCTTACCCCACCCGCCATACTCCAGACATCATCCCATCCTATAGATGGCTCATGGGCTGGTAAAACACTGCTTCCAGAATTGCAAAGTTAAAAATTGGCTTGTTGGATTGCCTTGAAACCAAAACCTTTTATTTTCTGATGGCATCCTTTAATTACCCAAATTATGGGAGAATGTTGTATATAACAATGATAATTATTTTAAACTAGCCGAATGACCCGGGAAACGCCCGGGTTTTACCCGATTAAATGTTTTTATTCAAATACTATTCGTTACAATTATAAATTGGCGCCGTGGATGTCACTCTTGTGAAACGTCCCGCTCCAAACTTTGTGTCTGAGAAGCGATATTTTTATAGAGAGATGATCTGGCTTTTGTTTTCTGCTCGAATGAATGTTTTTCTGTTAGAATTTTGTTCCTGCGTACAAAATAATAAACTGGTTTCACCCGTGGTCTCTGCTTTTTTGGAATTTTTCCCGATATAATTTTGTATCTGTTAATCAAACATGATACAGCAATATCGTCATCATCATTTTCTGACTAAAAATATATAGATTTAATAATTGATTTATATATTTTTTAAAATAGCCTATCGTCTTCCCCGTATTTTTTTACCTATGTATGGGAATTTTGGTTTGAATTAGTGATCTACTGCGAATTTGTATACCGGAGATACAGACAGACAAACAGACAAACAAACATACAAACATTCATTTTTATATATATAGAGATATTGACATCATATATTAACTTTATGAACGGAAAATATGTCCAGGGTAGCCTAGTGGTCATGGCATCTGCGCCTTAAGGTCGTGGGTTTGATTCCCATCCCTTGACACTTTTTTTATTTTATCCATTCTGACCAAAATCTATCCGTGAACTTCACACAGTGAACTTCACACAGACAGAATAAGGCAATTATATAAGTAGATTTAAAAAGTCTAATATAATTTCAGTTTCATTAATTTTCCAACTGGAAAAAATTTGCGCAATCAATAATATTTTTCATTCCTTGCCATTATTTTCTTTTATATTTTGATTTTTTTTTGCTGTGAGCTAATGCTGAACCCACTGGACAATTCTTTCAGCAGCCCTATATAATAAAATGTTTATTTTAATATTGGTTGTCTACATATAATAACCTTGATTTCATAGGCGTTGAGAGAAGACTTGAATATGCTTAGCCTTAAATATCTGGAGAGATAAATGAATTTAAGATGGGTACAAAAAAAAAAGCTTTACAGTGTGTGAGTGCTGTGGCAAGGGAGGCTACCACAAGGTCCATAAGTTAACCAAAGTCCAATCATGATAATCATCAGGCTCTGAATGCAATTGGGTGTCAATACCGGAGTCAAAATCTTTGAATACAGGGCTCGAGGATAGTCCTCGACCCTTCTAAAATAGTTGTTTATTCCCTGCGGAAGAAACGTAAACTCGAGAGCTTTCTATAAAATTTTTCCTATATTTTAAGTGGTAGTGTGCGTGTTTTTGTTCATATTTAACCTTGAGATCTGCGTGTTGTTAAAGTTGTGTCTGTGTGTCTAATGTGGGTAAATGTAATGTTTTTTCAAAAGTCTTTAAAAGAAATATAAGAATAGAAATGTAAAAACTCATTGGGATGGTGGTTTGTTAATATTTTAGTATATTGCTATTAATATAATTAAATTGTGTATCTTGTAAAAGTCGATATGTATGCTCGCTGTACTGGGATCCCAAAATTTGTGACTTTTATTTGTGCATATCGGGAAGGACGCGTTGACCTCAATTTATTTTCGGCGTGGGGGGAAATATGAGACCGATGTCCGCCCTCCGTTGGTGTAATTTTATGCTCTATAAAAATGGTGGACGTCTTTACGTCGCGCGAGCAGCAAATAGTCTCCATTTCACTTCCGCTTTCTAATTGATCTCTTTCCCGACGCCCTAATTGTCCTCCTAATTGATTGTATTATTCCCTCTGGACACCGTTTTTATGAGTTGGATCGAGGCCCATTGAATTTTTCTAAGTTTTCTCCGAGAATTTCCCACAGGAGGTCTAGGAATTCTACAATTGCTTGGCCTATATGGAAGATGGCTTCATGGACGGAATTTCCTATATGGAAGATTTTTTCCTGCAGTTGGTACAATCGCCGAGGTCGTAGGGTATAGATTAGCATGTGAACTATAAATATAAATGGGGCGAGTCTATAGGGTAGAACCGAAGAAAAATAACAGAGATTAGGTGAAAAATGGGATATTGGCACATCTTCTCCCATGTTTTTGCCATGAATTGGGGCTCTTGAATTTCGGGTTGGGCTTCTATTGATTGGGGCGGATTTGAAACGGGGTGTTTTTGTGGATGGGCTATATCACATTTCTTGGGGCTAGGCGTGAGTTGCGTAAATCGTTTTTTGGAAAAAATGGTAGGATCTAAATGCTTGAAAGGCTCGCTGTTTGTTGGTTTGAATTTCAACGGCTCTGCTGGAAACAGTTCGGGTGTGAGGTGTTTAAACGGGAACGTGTAATTGTGTTTGTGTCGCACATGGTGTATTTTTATGGCGGGTGGTGATATATATTGGATGTTTTCTGTGTATAGTTTAAGTTTGTTGACGTGGATCGTATCAGTATCTCTTTGGAGAGGTTGGTTGGGTCTATCGATACGGACCACATTTGGTGAGATGATCTCTAATATTGTGTATGGTCCTGTGAAATATGGGGCGAGTTTTCCTGTGTTGGGGTGATGATATAATTTAACTAATACCAGGTCACCTATTTCGAAATGTGGCTGTTTGTGTCGTTGGTCATAAGTGTTTTTATCTTGTATGTGTTTGTTTTGGGTTCTAGTGTGTGCGATCTTCCTAGCTCTGTCGATGTATGGATAAGGTGTGGTGTGGTCAGAGAGTTCTGGGGGTAGGACGCCAAACATCAGGTAGATAGGCGGAAAACCGGTGACAGAGTGTGGGGTACTGTTATATATAGTTGTAACTCGTTTGACCAACTTGGTCCATGCGATCTTAGGATTCTCCAAATGTAATAGCCTAAGTTTTCCTGCGAGGGTGGTGTTTAGGCGTTCACATAGACCGTTGGCTTGTGGATTATTGCTAGTTGTGAGTAACGGGTGGATACTCCTGTTAAGCAGGAAGCTCCTAAATTTTGGCGAAGTGAATGCAGGGGCTCAATTCGTAAGAAGGCGTTTCGGAGAGCCATCCTGTAATACTCGCTTGAGTACCTGTTGATAGGTGGTAATGCTGGTGGATTTGGATTGGAACGTCCATGTATAGCGCGAAAAATGGTCGACTACAACATGGAGTTATATTTTGGTGTTGCCATATTTGGCAAATCCTGCTATGGTGCCGAGGGATAGTAGGTCAAAGGGTCCTTTGGCTTCCGGCGGTTGACCTAATTCCCCGTAAGTGGGTCCCAATGGACGTTTTGTTAACTGGCAGGTGGGGCAGGTTTTAACCTTTTGTGTAATGTCTTTTGACATGCCCTGCCAGTAATACTGAGCGGAGATGAGTCTTGTCATTTGTGATATACCTGGGTGGTTGTATTGTGTGTGTACTGTTTGTAGTAGTTGGTGGATGAGTGTTTTTGGAATTATAATTTTAGTTACACCTTTTCGAGAAAGGGTATGCAGTCCATTGTGATCAATGGTCAGGCTAGAATCTCCCGATGGAGAAGGCTGATGGTTCTTAATAAGGGAGGCGTCTAAGAAACCACAGAACGGGTTACGGTATAAGAGATCCGCCTCATATTGCTGTTTTCCTTTTATGTAGCGAACCTCATACTCGTAACTCGACAGCCGTAAACTTCACCGAAACAATCTGCCTGACAGGTTTTTGATTGTTTTCAGCCACTGCAATGCGTGATGGTCAGAAATTATAGTAAATTTTCTGCCCATCAAATAGATGCGAAACTTCTCCACACTCTCAACTATTGCTAAGCACTCAAGTTCAGAGATGGAATAGTTTCGTTCGTGTGAACGCAGAGTGCGGCTGAAATACTGGACTGGATATATTTTCCCATCAGGGTGAACCTGTTTGAGGATGCCTGCTATACCGAGGGTGGAGGCGTCACAATACACCTGGCATGGCAGACCCACTTTGTAAAGGTGTAAGATGGGGTGTTGTGTGAGGCTCTCTTTCAGGCTAATGAACGCCTTTTGGCAATTTCATCCCAGACTCACTTGACATCCTTTTTGAGAAGGTTGTTAAGTGGTGTCCGCAAGCGGGCGTATTCCGGGATGAATTTGTTATAGACGTTCACAGCGCCTAGAAAGGATTGTAGTGTTTTGCGGTTGTGTGGTTGTTTGATGGCGTGGATGATGTCTGTGTTGCGTGTGAGTGGTGTGGTGGTACCAGCTGTGATGGTGTAGCCTAGGAAATTTATGGACTGTTTAAAAAATTCGCATTTTGCGAAGTTAAGTTGTAACTTCTCTACCTCGCAAAAGGCGAAAAATTGTCGCAGGTGGTTTTGATGTTCCTCCAGTGTGTTGGAAAAAATGATGAAGTCATCAAAATAATGTGCCACACAGTCAAGTCCGTGCCTCTGTAGGACCTGACTCATGGCTCTTTCGTAAATCTGGGGAATGGTTTTCAACCCGAAAGGCAATCGAGTGTGCTGATATAACCCTTCGAGCGTGGCAAAGGCCAACAGTGGTCGAGAATCGGGGTGTATTGGGACCTCTAATACGCGGAGGATATGTCGGCCGTGGAGAAATACTTGGCCCGTGCGAGACGGTCGAGTATATCCTCGATCCTAGGGAGGGGATGGACATCAGAGCTGATTAGCTCGTTCACCTTTCTATAGTCAATACAAAACCTTTTGGTCTTGTCGCGCTTGGTGACGAGAGTGACAGGGCTAGAGAAAGGTGAAAAAGACTGCTCTATAATGCCGTTTTCCAGCATCTGTTGGACCTGGTTGCGGATTTCCTGTTGGTCACATTTCGGAACACGATATGGGAGTATGGTGATTATTTTGTCGGAGTTCGTGGGTATTCTTACTTGTGGGATTTTTAAGCATGGTGCGCTGAATTTGTTTTGGGTAAAAATGTGGTTGTATCTTTGTAAAAGTGTGGTGAAGTAAGGTGGATAGTGAGGGTTGTGTGTCGTATTGTAGCATGTGTATGGGAAAGAAATTTGTTGTGTTTTAGTGTGAGTGTCGAGTTTGTTGCGCTGGTTGTGCGTGTGACTGTTGTGTGACGACGTGTGGTCACGTATGTGCTCTGTATGTGAGCTGTCCTGTTGGATGGACACGTTTTGTGCATTGTTGTTTCAAGTTGAAGCCGTTGTGGCCTTGTTATTTGAGGGCATATAAAAAAGGCAATTGGCCTTAGTGAAAAAATTGTGTCGTGCGTGCGCGTGACTAGATTGGCATGTGGGTGATTGGGTTTTGACCAATGGATGCGCGCATTGGGTGCCATGTGCGGGAGGTTGGTGTGCATGGTGAGTATTTTGTGACATCGCTTGGCACTCCCAATACGTGCATTCATTGGGTACATGGTGGAAATGGTAGGTAGGGGTAGACAATGGGGCGCCAAGTTGGAATATAGTGCCTTGGTTGAAGTTTATTGCTAATTTAAAATTACGGAGGGTATTTATGCTGAGAATTCCAAATGGTAGAGGTGCTTTCACCACATGGAAATTTTCCTTTTCAGTTAGTTTACCTATTGTCAGGGGAAGGGTCAGTTTACCTATTTTTTACAAGACCATTTATAGCCTGTAGGTCTATAGACTGTTCTTTTAATTTAAAATTAGGGAGGTTAGTTTTTAACATTTTATATAGATTATGGGGCACTATATTCAAACTTGCGCCTGTATCAATTAAAAAATGGGGGCGACAGTTCAGGGGTTAGAAACAGTTTCAGCGTCAATTGCTTGACGACAAAGGGTTGCCTTCTTACCTCATTTCCGAAAGGCCTGCGCGGCTTGTACGTCTTCGGCGTGGGGTGGGGGCGTGGGAGGCCGGGCATGCTGCTGGGTCGGGGCCGTTTGCACTGCCCGCGCGTTCGCGTGTTGGGTTGGGGCCGTTTGCACTGCCCGCGCGTTTGTGGGTTGAGTTGGGGCTGGCCTATACCGGCATTCGCTGTGCCAATGACGAGCGCCGCAGAACTTACAGTTTGACGGCGGGGTAGGTGCAGTCCATGCACCTGTTCTTCGGGGTGTGCTGGGGTATGGACCCGACATGGTGGGCGGTTGTTCCTCGCGGTGTCGTGCAGTTGGTATGTTGGGCCCGTGGATCCGCTGTGCCAGTCGGGACCACTCTCCCAGGCTCTCAGGAGGTACCACGCGGACCAGGCGCTGGTCGGAGAACGGCAACCCCTCCGTCAGCGTCTCCAGGATCACCTCCTGTGGGAGTCCCAGTTGTAAACCCATGGCGGTTTTCTCCCGGTAATACGTCTCCAGGTCTGCTTGTCCAGCAAGCTTCATGGCGAAGTATTTTGCGAAGGATGCTTTGCTGGATTCCGGATAGAGATCCGTGAGGATTTGCCTCACCTGGAAGTAGCTCTGGGTGGTCAACCGGAGTTTCCTGAAGAGTTCCAGGGGTTGGCGCGTCAGGTAGTTCGGCAACCGGAGTAGCTTATCGGGAGCGTCCACGTGGGCGTCATCCATCTTCCGGTCGTAGGACTGGAAGAATTGGCGGGGGCTGTAGGATCCATCGAAGGGTGGAAGTTCCGCCTCTGGTCGGTCGGACGACCTCGCCTGGGCGAGAACTGCAGCTAACTGCAGCAATACGCCCGCTAGGGGGTCAGGTTCCCCCCCGTTTCCTGCCATCTCTTCCTCCCTCGACAGGTCACCGCTATTTTTGACTTCTGTGTTCTGGTCACTTTCCATTTTATCCTGTCGACTCACTGTAATATGTGTGAAGTATTAGTGTATTACACTGTAGAATCCTATCGACTCACTGTAACGTTGAAGCTATCACTGTAACGTTTGGACGATTACCTTTTGAGATGGGTTGAGTTGATTGTTAATTGTGGTGGGCGCAGTCGTATTTGCTGAGTTGGTAAGGTATTCATACAGGGGAAAAAACGAGGACACAGAATTGAATTGAAATAGGCCAGTGATCTAGGGAGAAAGGGGTTGAAGCTATTTTGCGGATTTGACTATTAACTATGGCTGTTCACATTATTGAGGATTGGACTTATCTGATGGTTGAGAAGATGGGTGTTGGCTCCAAACTGGTCTCAACGGCGGCGAGCTCCTGACTGGTCTCGATGGTGCCACGTTCCTGACAAACTAAACTCAGTTCGCGATTTAACACGAAAACCTCTCTGGGTTCTCATTGGTTGTTGGTTGACTCGTGTAAGCTTTCTATTGGTTCCTAGCTAATCCTCCTGAACTCTGATTGGATCTCTGCTAATTCTTTGTTCTTAGCTTGTTCTGACCTGATCCCGGAAATACTAGGTTCTTGAACCCAGTTTTATGAGTTTCTGGATAATAAAACCTGCTAATGATCGTTCCTCTTTGATGGCCTTTCTCTCTAAACCTTTCTCCCAGATTTCTAAGCTTTGTTTTTATTAAAATCTTTTAAAACATACATTGCATACATATTGGGGCGGGATTACATCCAGTTATGTACAAATTAAGACATTTATATTGGTGTTTTTTTTAAATCAAAAGTTCTGCTTGTTTTATAGTCACAGTGAGAACAGGAGTAAGGTTTTTCTCCTGTATGTATTGATTGGTGTATTTTTAATTTGTTTGCCGCTGCTGTTCTATAGTCACAATGAGGGCAGGAATAAGGTTTTCTCCTGTATGTATTGATTGGTGTAGTTTTAATTTGTTTGCAGCTGTTGTTCTATAGTCACAATGAGGGCAGGAGTAAGGTTTTTCTCCTGTATGTATTGATTGGTGTAGTTTTAATTTGCTTGCAGTTATTGTTCTATAGTCACAATGAGGGCAGGAGTGAGGTTTTTCTCCTGTATGTATTGATTGGTTAGTTTTAATTGGTTTGCAGTTATTGTTCTATAGTCACAATGAGGGCAGGGGAAGGGTTTTTCTCCTGTGTGTATTGAATGGTGTATTTTTAATTTGTTTGCAGCTGTTGTTCTATAGTCACAGTGAGGGCAGGAGTAAGGTTTTTCTCCTATATGTATTGATTGGTGTATTTTAACTTTCCTGCAGTTATTGTTCTATAGTCACAATGAGAAAGGGGAAGGGTTTTTCTCCTGTATGTATTGATCGGTGCTTTTTTAAGGTTCCTGCAGTTATTGCTCTATAGTCACAATAAAGGCAGGGGAAGGGTTTATCTCCTGTATGTATTAATTAGTGTAGTTTTAAACTATATGACCGTTTTGCCCTATAGTCACAATGAGGGCAGGAATAAGGTTTATCTTCTTTATGTACAGATTCGTGCATTTTTAAATGCAAGTTGCTGCTTGTTCTATATACAGAGTGAGAACTATAGTTGAAAATTTTTCTTGTATATTGTTACATCATGATTTATGGCGTATTTCTTATATTATTTTTAATATATTTGAAATTTAAATTATATATTTATTTATTTTTATATAAAATATTCTATGATATTTATTTAAAACACAGATTATTTAGTTTGCCATAATTTGTATTTAGGTACACGTGTGACTTCACTGCTCTCTTTGATGTGAGAAAATAAATAAAGGATTCTGGTGGCTACTTAAAGAAGACTTATCTCGTTATTCCCTTTTATAAATTTGTAGGATGGTTGAAACACGCTCTGGTAAGATGCAAGACCCAGCACAGGAGAGAATCCAGGCTGAAGAGTCTGCCAAGCCGCAACCTGGTGCAACAATTGGTAGAGGTATTAGTTCCGACCCAGTTGTCCTGAATCCCAACATCGACATCCCCAAGTATGATGGAACGGAAGACCCTCGCCCATGGATTGAATCTCTTGAAGAAATTGGCTTCTTGTACCATTGGGCAGACTACATTATCTCTCGTTATGCCGCCATGAACATGACGGGAAGCGCTAAAACCTGGTTGAATTTACACAAAGCTAGTTTCACGAGCTGGGAAAATATTAAAATCCGCCTCATTCAGGATTTTTCTTTGGACGCGAATAAAGAAGAACTTAGAATGAAGCTCAACAGAATGCAACACTGGAATGAACCAGCAATCAGGTTCGCGGAAGACATTCTAGTGTTGTGCAACAAGGTTGACCCCGCAATGGAAGAAGAAACAAAAATTGAACATGTTATTGGAGGACTGAAAAAAGAGTACTCATTCGCGCTCTACCTGAACCCTCCTAAAACGACCGATGACCTTCTTGTCGTGTGCAAGAAAATGGATTCTTTTGAAAAGAAGTATCGGGAACGTGTGGAGAAATCCAGAAACCTATATAACGGTCCACGCTATTCTAGACCCCAACAACAATCGAGGTACGTGCCGCCGACTGCAGCACGAAACTACCAGACCACTTCCAGGCCCCAAGCCCCTGTTTCCAATAATTACAAGAACGACTCCCCTCCTACCCCCAGACAGTATCGAAACAACTTTCCCCAGCCCTCTACCCCTAGACGTCCTTATAATCCTAACTTTGTGCCGAAACCAAACCTTCAGAGAAACACTTACAATAAAAGCCAAGAAATGAGCAAAAATAGGACGGAAGATGGAAGACCAATCTGCTTTAAATGTAACAAGCCAGGGCACGTGGCCCGTTATTGTAGGGTCAAGTTTATAAGAATCCTAGAAGAGGATCCAGCAGATACCCAAGAGAAGGTCGAAGAAAAATGCCAAATGAATGAAATATCAGAGAAATCAGGACCTCGGCTTTATGCTGATGTATGTCATAGCACACAGACAAATATTCCTACCCGGAATAGATATTCCGTGTTGGAAGATTTAAACTAAGCGTCGCGCCTGAATCTGTCAATCAAAGCAAGTCGACCATAAACGGAATCAAGAAGTTGGACCCTAAATACAAATTAAAAATTAATGTGGACAAGATAGGGACTTTTGAAGCTTTGGTTGATACAGGTGCTGACCTCTCAGTGGTCGACCTCAGAACGGCCCTCGATACAGGCCATGGTATAAGTAAACTCGCAAAAATTTGTGCAGGACCCGATGGAAAAAAATTGGACATGGTAGGAAGTATATTTTTAAATATAAAAATTGATGACGAAACATTATCACACAACTTTGTGATATTGAAAACGCATTTACGGACATTAATTCTTGGGAGAGATTTCCTTAAGAAAATGAACGCAAAAATAGATTGTAAGCAAGAAACTATAAAATATGATTTGACGAATAATCATGACGAAATCAATTTTGAAATGTTGAAAATAAAGAGTGCCAAGGATTCCATTGTACCGGAATGTTCCATGAAATTGATCAAGGCATTGGTAGAAACAGAGGATGGAGAATATATTATCGAGGAGAGCAGCAAAATGTTTCAAACAAATGGACTTCGTCTAGCAAGAAGCTTGATCAATGTTATAAATAGGGAAACACACATCTGGATAACTAATCCGTATCCTCGACCGTTAAAAATAATGAAAAACCAAACATTGGCTTTTGGAAGTAGTCCAGCGAAAATAAATGTGAGTCGAGAGAGAGAGGTAGAAAAGAACGAAGAACCTAGATTCCAAATAAACGAAAATCTTTCACCAAAGGAACAGAAGGAGTTAAAACAAGTTTTAGAAAGGTATGGAGATCTTTTTTCATCGAGATTAGGGAGAACCAATTTGGCAAAACATCGGATAGACACAGAAGACGCGAAGCCAATTAAACACAAGCCTTACCGGGTAAGTGCTAAAGAACGAGATATTATAAAAGAGCAAATTGACGAGATGCTTACAGAAGGCATAATTAGGCCATCTTCTAGCCCCTGGTCTTTTCCAGTAATATTGGTCAAGAAGCGAGATGGTAAATACAGATTTTGTGTGGACTACAGAAAACTGAATAATGTGACAGTAAAAGATGTCTATCCGATCCCTAGAATAGACGAAGTTATGGATACTCTCCAAGGATCTACACACTTCTCAGCAATAGACCTCAGATCTGGATATTGGCAAGTTGAAGTCGAAGAAAGAGACAAAGAGAAAACAGCTTTCACTACAGCGCATGGATTATATGAATTCAACGTGATGCCTTTTGGACTTTGTAACGCGCCTGCTACCTTTGAGAGAAATATGGAGAATATGCTTGGAAATCTGAGATGGCAAATTTGTTTGTGTTATCTGGATGATGTTATCATATATAGCCCGGATTTTCCAACGCACCTCAAAAGACTTGAAGCTGTTTTTAGATGTTTTCGTGAATCTAATTTAAGGTTAAACGACAAAAAATGCCGATTTGCTTTTGAAGAATTGGAGATTCTCGGCTATATAACGAGCAAACATGGTATTAAACCCGCGGAACATAACATCAAAGCTGTCAGAAATTTTCCTCGGCCCAAAAAGGTCAAAGAAGTACAATCCTTTTTGGGAATGTGTTCATATTATAGAAAATTTATCAAAGACTTTTCAAAAATTGCTGACCCTTTGACCAACCTTATAAAAAAAAGTGTATCATTTACCTGGACAGAAAGACAAGAGGAAGTGTTTCAAACCCTAAAAACAGCACTATTAAGTCCACCAATTTTAGGTCACTTCAATCCAAATGCACCTACTTATGTTCATACTGATGCGTCCAACATCGGCATAGGTGCAACACTTGTCCAAGACATCGGTGGTGAAGAGAAGGTGATCTCATATTTAAGTCGTACCCTAAGTAAAGCAGAGCAAAATTATTCAACCACTGAAAAAGAATGTCTGGCCGTTGTCTGGTCAATGTCAAAATTACGACCCTACCTTTATGGAAGACACTTTAAAATAGTAACAGACCATCACGCCTTATGCTGGCTCAAAAACTTGAAGGATCCAACAGGTCGATTGGCAAGATGGGCATTGAAAATTCAAGAATATGACTTCGATATAATACATAAATCGGGAAAGAAGCATCTGGACGCCGATGGCTTATCTAGGGGGCCCTTACCAGAAACTGATTGGGATGAGGATTTTGAAAGGCTATTTTTAAATCAAATAACAGACGAAGAGGATAAATTTATCGAAAGTGTTAAGAAAAACCTTAATGGAAGCAGGCGATCAATTGCGCAAAACTTTAAAGAAGAAGATGGATGCCTCTTTAAGAAAAACCCGAACCCTGAAGGCAGGGCGTGGTTGCTTGTGGTTCCAGAGAACAAAAAAAGAGAAATTATGAAAGAATATCACAATCATATGTCGAATGGCCATCTGGGCGTCGCCAGAACCATGTACCGAATAAAGAGTAAATACTTTTGGCCATCCATGCTAAAGGATGTCTCAGAATTCGTTAAGACGTGTCACCTTTGCCAAAGTAGGAAAGGCTCTAACCAATTACCTTCTGGACTACTACAGCCCATCCCTCCAGCCAACTTTCCTTTCGAAAGAATTGGAATTGACTTTGTTGGTCCACTACCATCTAAGAAAAACAGGAAAAAATGGATAATCGTTCTGACGGACTACTACACTAGATATGCAGAAACAAGAGCAGTCTCGGAAGCAACAGTGAAAGAAGTTTCTAAATTTCTAGTAGAGGATATTTTTCTTCGGCACGGAGCCCCACAATATCTTATTAGTGACAGAGGCTCTCAATTTACCAGTAATTTAATGAAAGAGGTGATGAAAACGTGCAAGATTAAACATTGCTTCACAACGAGCTATCATCCCCAGACTAATGGATTGACAGAGCGGTTAAATAGAACATTGATCAATATGCTCAGTATGTATGTGAACACTGATCAGAAAAATTGGGACGAAATACTCCCATTCATCAGGAAACCACAGGATATTCTCCCTTTTTCCTGATGTTTGGAAGAGAACCCACGTCTCTTTTGGACGACAGGAATATCTCGGTGGATATTGACAAAGATGATTATGATGAATACATAAAACATCACTTAGACAAAATAAACAGAACAAGAAAATTAGTTATTAACAACACAATAAAGACTCAAGAAAGAATGAAAAAGAACTATGACAAGAAACACATGGAAAGAAGCTACGAACCAGGAGAATTAGTAGCAGTTTGGACACCAATTAGGAAAATAGGAAAGTGTGAGAAACTACTGAGAAAATATTTTGGCCCATATAGAATATTAAAGAAGCTGTCTAACGTAAATTACTTAATTGAGCCAAAAGATAATCCTGGCCAAGACCCATTGATTGTCCATGTCTCAAGACTCAAACCCTATTTTGAGAGAATTGATGAGGTAACTCACGAGGACGTGACGACCTCTGGAGAGGGGGAAGTGTTACATCATGATTAATGGCGTATTTCTTATATTATTTTTAATATATTTGAAATTTAAATTATATATTTATTTATTTTTATATAAAATATTCTATGATATTTATTTAAAACACAGATTATTTAGATTGTCATAATTTGTATTTAGGTACACGTGTGACTTCACTGCTCTCTTTGATGTGAGAAAATAAATAAAGGATTCTGGTGGCTACTTAAAGAAGACTTATCTCGTTATTCCCTTTTATAAATTTGTAGGATGGTTGAAACACGCTCTGGTAAGATGCAAGACCCAGCACAGGAGAGAATCCAGGCTGAAGAGTCTGCCAAGACGCAACCTGGTGCAACAATATATAAATTAATGCTTTTTATTTAATAATCTCTTGGATTATTCTATAGTCACAATAAGAGCAACTAAAGTTTTTCTACTGGATGAGTACAGCTTTGTGCTTTTTAAATGACAATAATTGCTAGCTCTATAGTCACAGTAAGGTGCTATTTCTGTAGATCTGCAGTGATTAATTTTGTGACATTGCACTTATTAATATATAGGTATTTTGAGAATAAAAATATATTTTAACCTTTTCTAGATTTGAGTGATATTGAAATTTTTTAAAGAGGGAAATAAATCTTTGAAATAGATGGCAAAAAAATATATTTCTTTTTCTAAAAATATGCTGCATAAATTTGTTAAGGGATGTTATAGAGGCAAAAATATCTTCTCAATAGCTTCTATCATATTGCATGTGGATACAACTTGAAATAGTCCAGCTGCAGATGTGATGCACTGTTGGAGACTGAAGAAGCACTACTGTTTCTTTAAATGTAGTTGGTTTTTTCTGGATTGAAGAATCAGGATCATCTGGATTAAACACATCATGATTCGTTACAAAACAAAATAAAATGTGGAAAAGAGTAAATTAATAAAAAATATTGGGAAAAAATGAATTTAAAAATACAAACTTTACTTCTATTACTGTATTATTAAAAATTATAGATTATATTTGGGCCAAAAATATGGGGATCTACCACCGAAAGCTCTGATCCCTTGGGGTGTTGAATTGATGAGATTAACTGTAAATAGATCTATTTTTACCATGTATCAAGGCCGACACTCAAGAATTAAAAGTATTGTAGTATATTTACCTAAGGCGTTTTATTTATAAAACCACTGAACGTATGCATTGAACAAAACTTCGTAATTGTCTTATTGATAAAAATTCGGCAAAGAGACATTTGTTGCGCTAGTCATTTTGTGTAATCTACATACTTTTATTCTTTTCGCCAAATGTCATATTTTAGATTAAAAATTTTTGAGAATATTAAATATTAATTATTATTAATTAGTAACAAGTACTTAGTTTTAAAATTTAGTTAAGAAGGAATAAAATATTGTAAACATGATGATGATAAGTTAATATTTTGTGATGAAATAATTTTATAATCATAGAAGTACCAAGTATAGGTTTTTAACTTTTAATTAGACAATTTTAATTTATATTTAGACATTTTTCATTTTAATTTAAACACTTTCATTTTTATTTAGACATTTTCAATTTTAATATAGACATTTATCATTTTAATTTAGAAACATGGCCTTTTTATAGAAAAGTCAATGTCTAAATTAAAATGAAAAATGTCTAAATTAAAATGAAAAATGTCTAAATTAAAATGAAAAATGTCTAAATTGAAATGAAAAATGTCTAAATTAAAATGAAAAATGTCTAAATTGAAATGAAAAATGTCTAAATTAAAATTGAAAATGTATAAATAAAAATTCAAAATTGTCTAATTAAAGGTTAAAAAACCTATTAAAATATACAAGTATCAGAGTCATAATCAACAATTCTGTCACCGTTTGCTTTTTAAATGGAATAAATACCCAAATATGGCCATTTTTATAAGCATCGGTGGTTCAGTGGTAGAATGCTCGCCTGCCACGCGGGTGGTCCGGCGGTCCGAGTTCGGTTCCCGGCCGATGCATTTTTTTACAATTTTTGAAACTCATTTGTATTATTATCAAAATATTATTAAAATATTCAAGTATCACTCATAATCAACAATCAATCAACAATTCTGTAACCGTTTGCTTTTGTGAATGGAATAAATACCCAAATATGGCCATTTTTTATAAGCATTTGACAGGTTCTGGGCAAAAATAGTTGTTTTTTTTTTAGTCAGAAAATGATTATGACAATATTGCTTTAACATATTTGATTATCAGATACAAAATTATATCCGGAAAAATTCCAAAAAGCAGAGACCACGGGTGAAGCCAGTTCATTTTTAGTATGCAGAAACAAAATTCAACCGTGTAAATCGAAAAGCTTGCAGAAAATGCATAATTTTGTTATTTAACAGTTGTGATTTTTTCAATACTAGCCGAATGACCTGGGCAATGTCCGGGTTTTACCCGATTAAATGCTTTTATTTAAATACTATTTGTTACAATTATAAATTGGCGCCGTGGATGTCATTCTTGAATTCTCTAGACGAATGATCCGGCTTCGCCCGAGAATTACCCTGAGTGCAATTTCCTTCATACTGAAAGTAAATGAATAATAAATAGTAGAAGTGCCATAGAATAGCAACACAGAAGTAACACATAAACCACAGGCAAAAAGTGTGTGTGATGGCAAAAATTGTATTATATTAATGTTTAGGTATTTGATTTAATTATTTTTTTGCAATGCATTTAGTTTATTCAAAATTAATATAGTTTAAATAGATGGCAGCTTTTCCACCCAACCCCCGAGGTACCCACCCCAGCGCACTAACCATTGAAATTGCCTGAGTTGAGTGAGTGACTACGATGGATCTTGACTGCGATGCCCATCTTCTCAGCAAAAATAAGAAAAAAATAGGTTTATAAGAAATATTAATCCAAAATACTGGCATGTAAATATTTTTCTGTAAAAAATAAAGAGCACATGGAAATTAGGCAGACATATGTGTTTGCTAGTGACTGCGACTGCATTTTAAACGATTTTTAAAAAAGAGAGATTAAAAAAACAAAGGCCGGAAAAAAAAAAATAGAAAGTGATTATATACATACAGTAACGCTAAATTTGTAAAGTTTTTTTTTGCATTGTGTGCACGTTCCGTAACTTGACACGTGACAGAATTGATGACTCTGATACTTGTATATATGATTATGTTAGCATAATGAATTAGTCAGTATTCCCATGGTCTCCAGCGAAGAGGTGTGAATTGACTTTTTGAAAATATACATAATTATAAAGATAGAAGCTTCTATAGAAATACCTAAAATAAGCCGAAATAGCTCAGTTGGGAGAGCGTTAGACTGAAGATCTAAAGGTTCCTGGTTCGATCCCGGGTTTCGGCATCTTTTTTTAATATTTTAATTTTTTTAAACGATGACAGAATTGATGATTCTGATACTTGTATATATGATTTTTAAATTTTTACTTACCATAACTTGACACCTGACTTAACGTGACAGAATTGTGCGTGACTCTGATAAATGTATATATTAATTTTTAGGTGTACACAGAAATAAAAAGCATTGACAGGTTAAAAAATGTAATATATTACGGAAACACTGTTTTTTATATAAATACAATAAATATATACAGTTATCAGAGTCATTCACAATTCTGTCACGTTAAGTCACATGTCAAGTTACGGTAAGTAAAAATTTAAAAATCATATATACAAGTATCAGAGTCATCAATTCTGTCATAGTTTTTAAAAATTAATATATTAAAAAAGATGCTGAAACCCGGGATCGAACCAGGGACCTTTAGATCTTCAGTCTAACGCTCTCCCAACTGAGCTATTTCGGCTTATTTTAGTTATTTCTATAGAAGCTTCTATCTTTATAATTATGTATATTTTCAAAAAGTCAATTCACACCTCTTCGCTGGAGACCATGGGAATACTGACTAATTCATTATGCTAACATAATCTAACATTATATTTATCAGTCATCAATCAATTCTGTCGCCGTTTGCTTTTGTGAATGGAATAAATACCCAAATATGGGCATTTCTTATAAGCATCGGTGGTTCAGTGGTAGAATGCTCGCCTGCCAGGCGGGCGGCCCGGGTTCGATTCCGGGCCGATGCATTTTTTTTTTTTTTACAATTTTTAAAACTCATTTATATTATTATTATTAAAATATACAAGTATCAGAGTCATCAATTCTGTCATTGTTTGCTTTTGAGAATGGAATGCTTTTACATAATATACGTGACATACGTAACTAATATAACTGAAATTTTAGCAGTATGTATAGTAGAATCTGGAAAAACATATTGAATATTTCAGGTCTCTATCCTGAATATTCTTCGAGTTATTTGCAAATTTGAGTTGCAAATTTGCTCTTTCGCTCGCAAGCAGCGCCTCTAGCGTTGAAGATGGGAGGTAAAATCAACTGACCTAATGTACATGTAAAACGTGTTTTAACAGGCGATAGAAAAAAATATGGAAGAGATATTTGTCGCATTTTTAGCCAAGAAAAATTGAAATTGACAGGTTCTGGGCAAAAATAGTTTTTTTTTAGTCAGAAAATGATTATGACAATATTGCTGTATCATATTTGATTATCAGATACAAAATTATATCCGGAAAAATTCCAAAAAGCAGAGACCACGGGTGAAGCCAGTTAATTTTTAGTATGCAGGAACAAAATTCAAACAGAAAAACATTCATTCAAGCAGAAGACACAAAGCCAGATCATCTTTTTATAAAATATTGCTTCTCAGACACAAAGTTTGGAGCGGGACGTTTCACAAGAATGACATCCACGACGCCAATTTATAATTGTAACTAATAGTATTTGAATAAAATCATTTAATCGGGTAAAACCCGGGCGTTGCCCGGGTCATTCGGCTAGAACATACATAAACAGAAGAACAAAAAATAAAACCAAAGGTGTTTTATTATCCTTCATCACTGTCAGAAATTACTCTCATTCTTTTTTTTTTTCGGTATCGAAGGTTCGAATTCACTTTCATCACTCTAAGTTATTTGTGCCGATTCGATGTTTGAAGCAGAAATATTTACATTATGAGAGATGGTAATAAAATCGGTTATTAACAATTGCTTCAAATTTTTCGTAAGATCTTTGTAAACTTCTTCATATTGAGCCAAGCAGCGATTTATGTCACGTTGGAATCGTAAAGCCTTTCAACGTTTGTGTCATTTTGCATAAAATGATTACCCAGCTTTCTTCCCAATGCGAGTCCTTCGCTGATGACTTTAGCAGTGAATGTTACTGGTACTAATTCCTCTTTATCAGATTTGTCGGACTCACTTTCGCAAACTAAGTTAATTAAATCATCCTCACTTAGTTCTTTATCAGCCATTTACTCTGCGATATCACCATCAGTAAAATCATCAAACCTTCTCTGCCCAATGAATACGCCATCTGTACTATCTGCGAATATTCATTTAACGTTGAAATGGAATGTTCATTTTTGACTACATTTGGCCACAATATTTTCCAACAGCTATTGAGCGTTGTTTTTTTAATCGCAGTGTATGATAAGGCGATATGCTTCACACAGTCTAAAATTGTGAAATTTTTCCAAGCACTAATAACTGTTAAAGATTCATTGTTTTCCATTTGTTACAAAATATATGTAAAGGCTCGTTTTATGTACAAAGCTTTAAAAGTAGAAATTATGCCTTGGTCCAATGGTTGTAATAATGAAGTTGTATTTTTTGGTAAAAATGTTACTTTAACGTTCTCATATTCTAGATCTTGTGGGTGACCCGGCGCATTGTCAACTAACAAAAGCACTTTAAAAGGCAATCCCTTTGAACTTAAATATTTTTTGGCATCTGGGATAAAACATTCATGAAACCATTCAGTAAACATTGCAGCAGTAACCCACGCTTTCTTATTAGCCCTCCAATAAACGGGAAGATTATTGATGTTTACTCCTTTAAAGGCTCGGGGCATTTTTGATTTGTTAATCACTAATGGTTTCATAATATAATCTCCTGAATATCAAAGCAGCGTAGTACAATATTACAGCAGTATGGTAGATTACACTGGTATAACCACTAGGAGGGTTCACCACTGATGAGCCAGGTCCAAATTTACCATTGCAGTGTAAGGGTAGTAGAAAATAGATTTAAAAAATAGTTTGATTTCTAATACTGCATATTCTTTAGTTTTAGGTAAGTTATAAAAAAAACCTTTTGTTTTTATCCCCAAGTTTAAAAATCTCCTTGTCATATTCCATTTATATATATGTGGAAATAATATATCATCATATTAAATTGGCTTTCTTTTAAAGTCCATTAGTGTTACAGTCAAAGAACAGAGAGGATTGATGACTTGTTTTCTAACGTTATCATAATACAAAAATGAATATTTTCTCCTTCACTTTTTGATTATCTTTTAATTAGGTATTAAAAAAAGTTTGAACTTCCTTTTATAGTGATACTGATGCTTGACTCTTAATTTTTCCATTGCAGTAAGGGCAGTAGAAATTATTTTATTTTAAAAAGAATATTACGCGTCTAAAATAGTTTTGTAATCTACTTATATAATTGCCTTATTCTGTCTATGTGAAGTTCACTGTGTGAAGTTCACGGATAGATTTTGGTCATCAACGCGCGCATCATCATTATGATCATTATCATTATCTAATTATAATTATTATTAATTTTATTAATCTACTTATATAATTGCCTTATTCTGTATGTGTGAAGTTCACTGTGTGAAGTTCACGGATAGATTTTGGTCAGAATGGATAAAATAAAAAAAGTGTCAAGATATGGAAATCGAACCCACGACCTTCCGCTTACCGGGCAGATGCCATGACCACTAGGCTACCCTGGACATATTTTTCCGTTCAAAAATTAAATATTAAAACTATATATTCAAATTATTCCACTTAGCTCACGAACAGCGCCCTCTATCAAGGTTATAAATACGTTTAAAATCGAAACTTCTCAAAATTTTATTAATAATAGTTTGCTTACAAATTAGAATACTTGATCTAAATCGAAATATTTATAGACGCTCGCTCGATTTGAAGATTTATAACGTAACTAACCTGACTGTAAGGTTTGGAGCGGGACGTTTCACAAGAGTGACATCCACGGCGCCAATTTATAATTGTAACGAATAGTGTTTGAATGAAACATTTAATCGTGTAAACCCGAGCGTTGCCCGGGTCATTCGTCTAGTTTATAATAATTGCTTATTGATCCTTTAAAATATTATACAAAGTGTCAGAAATAAAATATATTCAAATTTTAATATATATTTCTCATTTTTTGACTTTTAGAGAAATAATTTTTGATCTGCTTTGTTAAGGGTTAAACTTGTTTTGTGCTCGGTAATGTTGGGCCAGATTTTCCACAAAATAGACCCAACAATGATGTAAACATTTACATCATATAAATACACAGTGTCTTGCCGAAAATGTTTGTTGTCCAGAAAGGTGGAGATGACACATATGCCTTTAAAGACCAGAAGCCGGGGAAGACACCCAGCTGGAGATGACACCTATGCCTTTAAAGATCAGAAGTTGGGGAAGTCACCCAGCTGGAGATGACACCTATGCCTTAAAGACCAGAAGCCGGGGAAGACACCCAGCTGGAGATGACACGGGTCCTGCCCAAGGATCCCGAAGCCCATTGCAGAGAGGTCCAGCGGAGGATATACAAACTATGTACATATGTGCATATGTTAACTAATGCCAATCACCTTTTCTTTTTTTTTATGCAATATGAAACGTCCAAAAGGGTTATATTACCATTTCGAGAATTTCCTAAATTTATTTTTCTTTATTCTAAAAATGAATAAAGCCAATTACTGGCATATCCAGATAGATTGGACATATTTCCTTATTTTAAAATTTCTTAAAGAATAAATTATTATATAAAATTCTCAAAGGGCCAAACATGTTAGATTTTATTAATTTTATTACTAATCCAAATTATCTCTTGATAAGAAAGATAATATAATTTTACCTTTATCATTTATTTTATTCTAAAATGAATAAAGTATGTCTCGTTATTTTAAATTTCGTGAAGAAGAAATTACTATACAAATTTCTCAAGGGATGAGCATTTATATTTCTTATTTCAATTTTATTCTTTAAAAAAAAGGGAAGGAATAATAATATTTTACTATTTTTTATATTCTAAGAATATTAAAATAATTTTTTTCTTACTCTGTAAGAAGATGACAATTTTTTTTGGGGGCGCTGTTTTCAAGAAAAGGGGATAACGGTTAGTTTTGACGGGGGCAGGCGAACGAAGAGGTCGATCCTGAGGGAGCGCTGACATCCGGGGAGAAATGGTATGTTAACATCTTCTCTATTCATTTAGGGCATATTTAATATGTCAAAGAGGCATATTTATAGCTTATTTTAAAAGGTAGTAAAAATTCATATTTTGTTTTTTGTATGAAGTCTTAGAGTCTGATAAAGGAAATAGATTTTATGTTCATTTAGTACTGCCTACAAACGAAAGTTTGTAAGAAAATCTACCAAGGTAGAACAAAGGCTCATGTTTCACTAATTTTTTTTTTTGGTATGCTTGTAAATTATGGCACGTTTTGTATGTCGAGAAAGGCATATCTATGGTTTTAATAGGTAAAAAATCATTCTTGCTTGAAATCCTATAATTTGCTATAAACAAAATTTTTTTGTCCATGTAGAATTGTCCATGAAATGAAATTTGTAAGGTCCATTGAGATAACAATAAAACCCTTGATTTATTATTTTAAAGATGTGTTTGTGATACTTTACCCTGAAACAAAATGCACATTATGTATTAAACATGGACCTTTTTGTGTTCGTTATATCCTCCTGCATGTGTATCTGAGTTTTAACCCAAGTTGGTATATAACTAAACAATGTTGTTGCTGAGCTAAAAGACAAAGTATAAGGTTGAGATGTCCTCGATAGAACCTTGTAAAGAGACTCAACATTTTGGCGCCCAACGTGGGGCAACAAACTACTGAAAACTGCAAAGTAATTTGCAGGAAGTAAGCCCGCGATCCTGAGATAAAAATCCATGTCTCTACCACATATTTTGAAAAATACGTTAAATCGCCATATTTTAAAATTTTAATAATTATTCATCGTTAAGCATTAAAATACGCATTCTTTTGATTCCCAGTATTTATGTAATTTTCGTGCATTTAAATATATTTTCAAAAACATGTTACCACATATTTTGAAAAATACGTTAAACCGCCATATTTTAAAATTTTAATAATTATTCATCGTTAAGCATTAAAATACGCATTCTTTTGATTCCCAGTCTTCTTTATGTAATTTTGGTGCATTTCAATATTTTTTCAAACACATGTTTTCACATATTTTTGAAAAATACATTAAACCGCCATATTTTAAAATTTTAATAATTATTCATCGTTAAGCATTAAAATATGCATTCTTTTGATTCCCAGTCTTCTTTATGTAATTTGTTCATTTAGTGTATTTCGTCACGAGTTAATTTTAATTTTTTTTTTAAAAGATCGTTGGTTTTTCAATGCAGGATTCAAAGTTTTTACGACTATTTTTTATCGCTAAAATCTTAAACTATAGGCTATTCCTTTTTATTTTTTTTATTTTTTCTCTATGTATTCAAAAACGCCTTTTTCTTGGCGGACAATCGTCACGAGTTAATTTTTATTTTTTTTTAAGATCGTTGGTTTTTCAATGCAAGATTCAAAGTTTTTACGACTATTTTTTTTATCGCTAAGATCTTAAACTATAGGCTATTCCTTTTTAATTTTTTTTTATTTTTCTCTATGTATTCAAAACGCCTTTTTTCTTGGCGGACAATCGTCACGAGTAAATTTTTATTTTTTTTTTAAGATCGTTGGTTTTTCAATGCAAGATTCGAAGTTTTTAAGACTATTTTTTTATCGCTAAGATCTTAAACAATAGGCTATTCCCTTTTAATTTTTTTTTATTTTTTCTCTATGTATTCAAAAACGCCTTTACATGTTTGCCGAGCGTGTTATTTTTTTTACCTTTTATTCAAAATTGCCTATTAACCACTTTGAAATTACGTTATGAGATTGGTGTACAATTGATTTGAGTTAATTTTTTATTTTTCCAAGAAGATCGTTGGTAATTTCCATGCAAGGATTTAAAGTTTTTATAATTATTTTATCGCTAAGATCTTAAACTACAGACTAATTTTATATGGTTCTTAAAATATTGGGACACGAACTTGGGCCTAAAAACAACATCTTTCTCAAAAACCTGAGGACTTCCCGCAAATTCCAAATTTAGAACCCTCAGGAACACATGTGTAAGGAGGGGAACACATGTGCAAGGGGGTGGAAATAGAGGTATTTTGGGGTGACCACACATGTAAAACACATGTGGACACTTTAGGCGGGAAGAAGGAGACAACTAAGGGTTCAGTTGACTTCCAGCATCTGAATTGAAAAGGTTGGTTTTTTGCTACCTCTTCCCGCTCTTGCAGGAAGACTTCACCTCTTAAATATTCCATCTTCTTTTAGTTTTTCGCCATTATCTTTTAAATTGTAAAAATCAATACGACTTATTATATACCAAAGTTTAATAATTTTATTTTTCAATTATTTCTATCCAACAAAATGATTCCGCTCAAAAGGTCTGAAGGTATTTTGAATTTTGTTAATACCATTGTTCTCTTAGTTCTCTCTTTACGATATTTAGCGTTATCAATATAAGTATAAAAATTTGTGAAGCCTTTATTTTCTTATCTAATTAAAAAAAAAATAAAAAATTGTGCATATGTCATGCGATTTATTTAATTTTATATATGTTTCCAACTATTTTTTAATTTTTACTAAGTGATTTCATCCGACAGGTTTAATAGCATACTGATTTTTTTTCTTTACTTGATAGTACGATTGTTTATCTCTCTTATATTTTATATTATCCTATTTATATTTATTAAGTTAGACGCAATTTCGCTAGCCATATTTAAGCATATGTTCTCCTTTCCTGATAGTTCAATTGTTTATTTTTTTTATTTTCATGTCCTTATATGAACATAATATTCAGACTTAAGTGTCCGCTTCGATTTTCAATTGTAGACGCGCCTAGTCATGCTTACCCTTGAACCCCTATATTAATTTATTTTATGTAATGATCCTTCTAGGTGACAGTTAGTATAAATTCCCGGTTTTGTCCATGAAATAAAACAGTACCTGTTTATTTACATTTTGCTAACTTTAAATGAATGTGCTTTTTTTTAACTTAACCCCCCGACATTTAGACAAGCGTATTTCTATTAATTTTTATGATAGCATAGTAATAGTTTGTTTTGCTTCTTTAAAACGTTGAATTTCGTCATCCTTTTATCCCGATGTGGTATAATTTACAATAGTTGCTTACATGTCGGTACAACCACCACGGTAAAATTCCAACATGGCGGACCAAGGAACGCATTTAGTCATGCTTTCCCATAAACCTCTTTCTTAGTTTATTTTATGTAATGATCCTTTTTATATGTAACAGGTAGCATAAATTCCCCGTAGTGTCCATGAAATAGTACAGTATTTTGATTATTTATACTTTGCTAACTTTAATGAATGTGCATTTTTTTAACTTAACCCCTGACATTTAGACAAGCATATTCCTATTAATTTTTTTATTATACAGATATGATAGCATAGTAAAAGTTCGTTTTGCTCCTTTAAAACGTTGAATTCAGTTATCCTTTTTATCCCGATATGATATAATTTACAATAGCTGTTTACGTGACGGTACAGTCACGATAAAATTCAATATGTCATAATTAAGAATTTACCTTTTTTTTATGAAATTTCCAACGATTCTGTCCACTTCCCTGAAGCACCTTTCCTAAAATAAGGACAAGTAAAGACCTCATTATCAGCATCTAATTACAATAAATGATCACTAGCAGAAGGCCTGATCAGATACGATGAAATCTAAGCCCGTATATATTTAGCCTTTTCTTTATTAAAATTTGGCACAGGAATGGATATTCATATTCAATAAGGATTCACTAGAAGTCTTATAAGACGAGTTGAACATTCATTTCAACACCAACGGGAAAAGGATTGCTTTGTCATGGCACATGTAAGAGAATATATATCAACAAAAGTCATGGGTATTCTGATAGTATGGGTTTGAGCATCTCCTTTTAATAAAACCCACTTCCCTTAGAGAAAACGAGAGAGATATTTCAATAGTGCTGATTCAATATATAAAATTTCAGATTTCTTATAATTATCTTGTTTTATAGAGGCAAGCTTCGATTATGCTCGTGAATCAGATATGTGGTTTCTTTCCATGACAATAGTGTTTAGATATAGTTTTTTTCTCGTAAAAGGTCTGGGCAGTCTAGATCCTGGAGTTAGAGTGGAAATCTAGATAAGGAGGCTCAATCCACTCATCGCAGATAACTCCAGTGATTAATTAAGACAATTCTAACTAAAGTTCAAAAGGCAGAACTTTAAGGAATTAGCCACATCAAAGACAATGTTTGCGCGGGGGTCTAGGAGTAATGATGAAAAAGGGATTACAGTTATACAACTAATAACAGTTGAATAAATAAGATAGAAAGATCCCATATTGGATACCAATACCAGTGGGAACAGATACCACTGTGGTATATATAAGTGTTTTTTTTTTTTTTGGGAACCATGCATGAGTTTAACAAGAAACTGACGCCTTAAAGTGGCCTTCTCATTGGGATTGACTGAAGTTGCTGCTGATTAGGAGAAGTGCAGTGTGTCAGGCCAGTGTATTAAGAAGAAATGGAGAAGACAGTTGAACTAATAAAATTAACGAAGATATACAAAAGTAAGATTCCTCCTTGGATCCAGTTAATCTCAATTGCCGCGATGAGACGGTTTTATAAGTCGGGAGAAAGTTGATTTGGTCGCATAAGGGATGGCCTCCTAAACGTGACAAAGATCACCATTGATATCTTATTGAATACCGGACGGGATTCGCGTGTAATAACCAAGGGACCAAGTGACGCCCTAAAGTATCTGGGCGATGATAAAGAGTGACGGCATAGTTTAAATTCAACAATATACACTGGTCAAATGTACGATTCCTTCCACATCAATGTCTTGACAACCGCTTCATTCTAAAAGGAGCAACAAGTTTTTTTTTTAACCCTAATGTTAAGGTCCTTTGGAGCGACATCTCCTGTTACATGAAGTAAAGACGCATGACAATAAAATTTACCTAGATCAACTGTTCCCAGATGAACACTTATGACCTACTAGAAGGGCTCCATTCATCCGCATGAACATGTCTTAGATAAACGATTTGATTCTATAAGCTACTACCCTGTGAGTTAAGAGTTGTCAACAATGTTAAGAACTTCCCTTTGGGACGAGAGGAATTGCATAGTCTGATTCAACCAGAGTACAATATTTATAAGATCATACCGAGTTATAGTTAACATCTAGAACCTACAATTCTGTGAAAAGCTTGCATAATTTCTTGAAGGGGATATTGTTCAGCAAAGTTGTAGGACAGCCGATTTTTGTACATATATATCTCTGTTTTTTCCATGATAAGGTTGCCCTATCTCGCATGGAGGGAGACAATACTAAAGAAGAGTGACTTGTCAAATTCCCAATAACAACAGTAAAGTGTTTACTGACCAGTCTAGACAGGATCTCTAAGACCGCCGAGATAAGCTTATCTCTTGAAAAGGGGGAGAGACAAAGGGGGGGCAGAATAAGAGGAAATTTCATCCTTGCAGATAGGAGGGTAGGTCGTTAGCTTTGATGAGTGGCAGGGGAGGAGCAGATTCCCAGAAAGGACTCCCGAGATATCGAAGTAGACCAGCGAATATCGGGATTTATTCCCGATGACGGGTTTCGAGGAGACTCCAGAGGGATGAAAAAGAGTTGAAAGGTGTTGAAAGCGATGGCAGAGAGATGCGAGAAAGGTGATGAAAAAGTGTTGAAAGGTGGTGTAAAGCATGAAAAGGCGTTGAAATGTGTTGAAAGAGATTAAAGGAGGTGAGAAGCGTTGAAAGATATGTTGAAAGATGTTGAGAGGCGTTGAAAAGTATAGAAAGGTGTCGAAAGATGAAAAGGCGTTGAAATGTGTTAAAAGCTATGAAAGAGAGTTGAATGGCGTTAAGAGATTATGAAAAAGCGTTGAAAGGTGGTGTAAGATGTTGAAAGGTGTTGTAAGAAATGAAAAGAGATGTAAAGTGTTAAAGGAGATGAATAAAGATGAAGAGAGATGGAAGAGATAGAAGGAACTGTCAAAGGATGTCGAAAATCGACAGAGGGAAAGTGTTGAAAGATGCGGAAAGGTGTTGAAAGAGAAAGAATTGAGGAAAGTTGATAAATAGTTTGTAAATAGAAGATAAAGGTTGATAGAAAGACGGTGGGAAGATGATAGGAGAAGGTGTGATCAATGTCTAAAGAGTAGTTGTTGACTGTACTATTGCCTCGATAGAACAATTTTGACTCTTCATCAAATAGTGTTAATAGATAATTTGTTTTGGCCTATAGGCCAATAGTTGTAAATAGCACAAAAACATGCACTGAGAGTTGGTATGGGCCGATTTACCTAAAATTCAGTAACTGTATACACTAATTTATATACATAGGTCTATATTAGTTATAATGTTAGGTTATATTAAATAACAAATATGTATTCTCCTTTTTTTGAGAATCCAGAATTCTTCCTTGTAAAGAGTTTTCAGTTTTTTTTTTGCTACAATTTTGTTTTAGTGTTGGTATATGATTTTAAAGAATTACTCAGTTTCTTTTCCTTTTTTAAACAACACTTTGTTCTTAGTGATAGGCTGTGATTTAAAGAGTTTTCAGCTTTCTTTTATTTTTAAGCTACGAGTTTGTTTTAGTGTTGTAATGAATCTTGAAAGTTTCAGTTTTTCTTTTTATTTTAAGCTACATATTTGTCTTAAGTGTTAGAATGAATTTTAAGGAGTTTTCAGTTTTCTTTTATTTTAAGCCACAATGTGTGCTTTAGTGATAAATGATCATTGTAAAGAGTTTCAGTTTCTTTCAGTTTTTTTAAGGCTACAACCTTGTGTTTGTGTTAAAGGTTCATTGTAAGGAGTTTTCAGTTTTTCTTTTTTATTGAAGATGCAATTCTGTATTAATAGCAGGTTGTGATTTAAGACTTAAGTTCAACAGTTTATTTTGTTTTAATTTTTATTTAAGGTTCTGAACTTTGGTTCAACTTTAAAAATAGATAAAGGAACTTAGACGCACTAGATAACTGCTGTGCTTATAACCAATTCTCTATGGACGAACTTGGAACATGCGTTGGGTAAAACTTGACTCTCTTTAATCCCTTGGGTCCAAAATACAGTTCAAGGAGAATTTCTAATGAAAGTGTGTAGGGCAGTTGTGGTCTAAGAGTTGATAGACAGGATGACAAGTGATCTCTGTTGTTAAACTCCAAAGCAGGTTGGGTATTGAACGCCCTATGATTCCAAAGGAGGGGTCAGCTGAATAGCAGGGAAGGGAAGACGCCAATAACCTTATATGGGAAGTAGGGTTGGCAAACACTTGTAGATCTATCATATTTGGCAATGAGGTAAATGCTCGAAGTTCAGTTCGCTCCAATTTAAGTGCTAGTTTTGATGATCTGTCTTGTTTAGACACCAAGTGTCGAGATAAGAAGAGGAATTTCAAACTGTCAGACGCACAGTGTTAATGATAGGTTGGATTTCAGAGTTTGATTGTCGACGATCAATTTTATTAATTTGTTTAAGTATAAATATTATTTATTTAAGTATAGGTAAATTATATATAGAGCTTGTAAGAGGCATTTTCCTTTGAGTAAATTGGGACATTTAGTCCCCAATTTGTTTTAATTTGATTGTTTTATTTGATTTCACATTTTGTCCTGAAAGATTTTTATAATTAGGATCTATTGATGAGATTAATTAGTACTTTGGCATTTGTAGCAATTTTTAACTATAGTATGTATGCAGTCTGTGAATGAAATATGTATGAATGGAATGACTAATGAATGTTGTCAAAGTTAAAAACTATTATACTGTTAGACCAAAGATACGTTAGAATAGTGTTAGGGAATTTAATAGGTTCGATTTTTATTTTGATTTCTTTATTTGTTAGGACCGATAGCCTCACAGGACTTACAACTTTTTCGATAGTAAGATATTCGCTCCTTTTCGTTAGGCCTCCTTTTAAAGGGGTATAAGCATAATTTCTTTTATTTGGGTAATCAATTACTCTATTTTCATTATATCAACTTGAATTCTAAGAGTCTTAGATAATGATCATGTCTCGATTCTCAGACTGAAAGATTGTGGGAGGTTATGATCAGACCAAAAAGCCTGCAATTATTTTCCTCATTAGAGGGAACGGAGAGGTATCAGGTGAACTTTGTGCTAGGTGGGGGATTTAGTTGCCGATGTCGCAAGCTAAGTGCAGAGCGACAAACCTCGGATAACCGATCTGACATCGTAGTTTACGACGCTTCAAGCATGGCTGAGATGAGGGTGATTCAGACGGGAGGTTGGGAAGGATCGGCACGTTGGATGCTCTTCTATATATTGCGCAGCTTGGAACCAATCCTCTATGGACAAACTTGGAACATGTGGTGGGTAAAAGCGAATTCCCTATAACTCCTTGTTTCTAAGTCAAAGTCTAAGGGGGTTTCTAATGAGAGTTAACAATTAGGGCATATAAGAGACAAGTTACAATTAGGCGAGGCGATTCCGTCTACAGATTTTAGGTACCAGTTAGCAAAGTGACAGATGGACTTTCCAGATTCTTTGTGTTTTATATCGCCCCAGGCTAGCAAAAGTTAATCACCTAATAAAGACTATTGTCTACCATACGTTTAGTTAGAACGAGTTCAAGCCTAAATACCAATTAGTAAGTAGAATTTTTTTTTCACTAGGATAACTCGTTCTATGTTAAGATAAAGTTTAAATTAGTAGGACACCAAAATGAACTTCAGAGTAGGATGCCAGAACAGGCCAGTATTCCAGATTTGAAGAAGGAGGAAGTTTTAAGGGGGGATTGAATATAATTTTTTTCTGGCTGAGAAGTAGCCCAGAACAGTGAGTTTATATATATATATTTTTTGGAACAAAGAGTCAAAATTACAGAGAGATAATAAGAACCAAAGTGTGAGAAAATATATCGTAAGGTAGGAGCTAGACCTAGGTTGTTATTCATCAACATTTATTCCTTCGAGGTTAATTTATGTATTTTATTAAAGTGAATTTATTGGTTAAAAATATGAGTACGCATTCTATAGATAAGCGAAACAATGTATAATAGAAGTTAACAGCAGTGTTCAACTAGAGACAAAGAGAAGTAAGATTGTCACCACAGATAAGGTAATTTTGGAAATAATCTGGTTTAAAGGCTTACTGACTACTAAAATTTTCCTTCTCTATTTTTTTTTTCATCACGGTTAAGAGAGGCGGAGAACACGCCAGACAAACACTCCCAGTGACAAGTTAGTAAGAACAAACTTTTAAGTAATACAAGTAATTTTTGGAATACTCGCGAAATGCCCATGATCCTCAGTGCATATTTATTTCTTCGTTATATTATCTATTCAGTAATACCATTTACCATGTATCATTTTTTTTATTATATTCATGTATATTTATATATATATGAGTCACAATTTGGATTATAGACCTAAGATACCGGGACCAAATCCAAATAAATGATGTGTGACATTTTGGTAGCAGCGTTGTTACCATCTTCAGACAAAACGCACTAAATAAGTTTAACTACAGAGTATATATGTATTTTCGTTTGTTTATCATAATGTATCTCCCATATCAGTGTTATTTCCTTCCTATATATCATATTCTTCCAAAAATTTGGCATATTTATTATCCAGAGGTAGTATTACTCATTTAATGTACCGTCCACCATGTATATCCCCTCTCTAATTATATTCATATATATTCATATATAGATAAGGCACAATTTGAGCTATAGACTACAAAAGCAAGATAGCGAGACCGATTCCAAAATAAATAATTTAGTGTGTGATATTTCGGTAACAGCGTTGTTACCATCTTCGGACAAATGTACTGAATGAAGAATTTAATCACAGCTTATATATTCGTTTGTTTATCATTGTATATCCTATATATATATATCGAGTCATTTCCTTTCTACTTGTAGCATATATTCATTTAAAATTTTTTTAGTATCATTGTGTATCTTATATATCTACGTTGTTCCATTTCGGCATATATCTTATTCGTTCAACTTTGACATATATATTCATTCACCTTATTTCTGTTTGCCCTATTATTATTGTTATTTGATAGCATATGCCAATTTAATTTTTACCTTATGTAATCGTGTATAATCATTTTTATTTTCACATGTATCTCATCATATATAGTTAATAAAAGTTTTTAGATGTGTTTTAGGAATTGGACATATCTACCTTTACACGCACAATTCCTTGGCGCCCATATGATTATGTTTATCTAGAACGGTCTAAGGGTCTGTTTGTACAGAATCTGTGTATAGACCACCCCCCATCTCCACCTATAGGGACTGCGGCTGTGAATGTGTGGATTCACCTCACAACTAGGCCAAACCCTCCGGCATACAGACAGCGAAAGATGGGCTTAGTATTTTGCCCACTAAATGGTAGGATAAGATTTCCTTTCAATATTACTATGAGTTAACCTGTTCTAGGTACCATGGACCGTTAGTTTCCCCTTTGCCTGAGTGTGGGTGATTGCATATACAGGTATCGTAAAAAAATGCATTTCTTCCAAAATCATATTTATCATAGAGCATGAACAGATCTGAATTGGAATAAACACATTTTTTCACTCTGGCAGGGGAGGAATTGTTGGGCCAGATTTTCCACAAAATAGACCCAACAATGATGTAAACATTTACATCATATATATACACAGTGCCGAAAATGTTTGTTGTCCAGAAAGGTGGAGATGACACATATGCCTTTAAAGACCAGAAGCCGGGGAAGACACCCAGCTGGAGATGACACCTATGCCTTTAAAGACCAGAAGCCAGGGAAGACACCCAGCTGGAGATGACACCTATGCCTTAAAGACCAGAAGCCGGGGAAAACACCCAGCTGGAGATGACACCTATGCCTTTAAAGACCAGAAGCCGGGGAAGACACCAAGCTGGAGATGACACCTATGCCTTTAAAGACCAGAAGCCGGGGGAAGACACCCAGCTGGAGATGACACCTATGCCTTTAAAGACCAGAAGCAGGGGAAGACACCCAGCTGGAGATGACACCTATGCCTTTAAAGACCAGAAGCCGGGGAAGACACCCAGCTGGAGATGACACCTATGCCTTTAAAGACCAGAAGCCGGGGAAGACACCCAGCTGGAGATGACACGGGTCCTGCCCAAGGATCCCGAAGCCCATTGCAGAGAGGTCCAGCGGAGGATATACAAACTATGTACATATGTGCATATGTTAACTAATGCCAATCACCTTTTATTTTTTATGCAATATGAAACGTCCAAAAGGGTTATATTACCATTTCGAGAATTTCCTATATTTATTTTTCTTTATTCTAAAAATGAATAAAGCCAATTACTGGCATATCCAGATAGATTGGACATATTTCCTTATTTTAAAATTTCTTAAAGAAGAAATTATTATATAAAATTCTCAAGGGGGCAAACATGTTAGATTTTATTAATTTTATTACTAATCCAAATTATCTCTTGATAAGAAAGATAATATAATTTTACCTTTATTATTTATTTTATTCTAAAATGAATAAAGTATGTCTCGTTATTTTAAATTTCGTGAAGAAGAAATTACTATACAAATTTCTCAAGGGATGAGCATTTATATTTCTTATTTCAATTTTATTCTTTAAAAAAAGGGAAGGAATAATAATATTTTACTATTTTTTTATATTCTAAGAATATTAAATAATTTTTTTCTCACTCTGTAAGAAGATGACAATTTTTTTTGGGGGCGCTGTTTTCAAGAAAAGGGGATAACGGTTAGTTTTGATGGGGGGGGGGGGGGGGAGGGGCAGGCGAACGAAGAGGTCGATCCTGAGGGAGCGCTGACATCCGGGGAGAAATGGTATGTTAACATCTTCTCTATTCATTTAGGGCATATTTAATATGTCAAAGAGGCATATTTATAGTTTATTTTAATAGGTAGAAAAAAATATATATTTTGTTTTTTGTATGAAGTCTTAGAGTCTGATAAAGGAAATAGATTTTATGTTCATTTAGTACTGCCTACAAACGAAAGTTTGTAAGAAAATCTACCAAGGTAGAACAAAGGCTCATGTTTCACTAATTTTTTTTTTTTTGGTATGCTTGTAAATTATGGCACGTTTTGTATGTCGAGAAAGGCATATCTATGGTTTTAATAGGTAAAAAATCATTCTTGCTTGAAATCCTATAATTTGCTATAAACAAAATTTTTTTGTCCATGTAGAATTGTCCATGAAATGAAATTTGTAAGGTCCATTGAGATAACAATAAAACCCTTGATTTATTATTTTAAAGATGTGTTTGTGATACTTTACCCTGAAACAAAACGCACATTATGTATTAAACATGGACCTTTTTGTGTTCGTTATATCCTCCTGCATGTGTATCTGAGTTTTAACCCAAGTTGGTATATAACTAAACAATGTTGTTGCTGAGCTAAAAGACAAAGTATAAGGTTGAGATGTCCTCGATAGGACCTTGTAAAGAGACTCAACATTTTGGCGCCCAACGTGGGGCAACAAACTACTGAAAACTGCAAAGTAATTTGCAGGAAGTAAGCCCGCGATCCTGAGATAAAAATCCATGTCTCTACCACATATTTTGAAAAATACGTTAAATCGCCATATTTTAAAATTTTAATAATTATTCATCGTTAAGCATTAAAATACGCATTCTTTTGATTCCCAGTCTTTATGTAATTTTCGTGCATTTAAATATATTTTCAAACACATGTTACCACATATTTTGAAAAATACGTTAAACCGCCATATTTTAAAATTTTAATAATTATTTCATCGTTAAGCATTAAAATGCGCATTCTTTTGATTCCCAGTCTTCTTTATGTAATTTTCGTGCATTTCAATATTTTTTCAAACACATGTTTTCACATATTTTTGAAAAATACGTTAAACCGCCATATTTTAAATTTTAATAATTATTCATCGTTAAGCATTAAAATATGCATTCTTTTGATTCCCAGTCTTCTTTATGTAATTTGTTCATTTAGTGTATTTCGTCACGAGTTAATTTTAATTTTTTTTTTAAAAGATCGTTGGTTTTTCAATGCAGGATTCAAAGTTTTTACGACTATTTTTTATCGCTAAAATCTTAAACTATAGGCTATTCCTTTTTAATTTTTTTTATTTTTTCTCTATGTATTCAAAAACGCCTTTTTCTTGGCGGACAATCGTCACGAGTTAATTTTTATTTTTTTTTAAGATCGTTGGTTTTTCAATGCAAGATTCAAAGTTTTTACGACTATTTTTTTTTATCGCTAAGATCTTAAACTATAGGCTATTCCTTTTTAATTTTTTTTATTTTTCTCTATGTATTCAAAAACGCCTTTTTTCTTGGCGGACAATCGTCACGAGTAAATTTTTATTTTTTTTTTAAGATCGTTGGTTTTTCAATGCAAGATTCGAAGTTTTTAAGACTATTTTTTTATCGCTAAGATCTTAAACAATAGGCTATTCCTTTTTAATTTTTTTTATTTTTTCCTCTATGTATTCAAAAACGCCTTTACATGTTTGCCGAGCGTGTTATTTTTTTACCTTTTATTCAAAATTGCCTATTAACCACTTTGAAATTACGTTATGAGATTGGTGTACAATTGATTTGAGTTAATTTTTATTTTTTCCAAGAAGATCGTTGGTAATTTCCATGCAAGGATTTAAAGTTTTTATAATTATTTTATCGCTAAGATCTTAAACTACAGACTAATTTTATATGGTTCTTAAAATATTGGGACACGAACTTGGCCTAAAAACAACATCTTTCTCAAAAACCTGAGGACTTCCCGCAAATTCCAAATTTAGAACCCTCAGGAACACATGTGTAAGGAGGGGAACACATGTGCAAGGGGGGTGGAAATAGAGGTATTTTGGGGTGACCACACATGTAAAACACATGTGGACACTTTAGGCGGGAAGAAGGAGACAACTAAGGGTTCAGTTGACTTCCAGCATCTGAATTGAAAAGGTTGGTTTTTTGCTACCTCTTCCCGCTCTTGCAGGAAGACTTCACCTCTTAAATATTCCATCTTCTTTTAGTTTTTCGCCATTATCTTTTAAATTGTAAAAATCAATACGACTTATTATATACCAAGGTTTAATAATTTTATTTTTCAATTATTTCTATCCAACAAAATGATTCCGCTCAAAAGGTCTGAAGGTATTTTGAATTTTGTTAATACCATTGTTCTCTTAGTTCTCTCTTTACGATATTTAGCGTTATCAATATAAGTATAAAAATTTGAAGCCTTTATTTTCTTATCTAATTAAAAAAAAATAAAAAAATTGTGCATATGTCATGCGATTTATTTAATTTTATATATGTTTCCAACTATTTTTTAATTTTTACTAAGTGATTTCATCCAACAGGTTTAATAGCATACTGATTTTTTTTCTTTACTTGATAGTACGATTGTTTATCTCTCTTATATTTTATATTATCCTATTTAGATTTTATTAAGTTAGACGCAATTTCGCTAGCCATATTTAAGCATATGTTCTCCTTTCCTGATAGTTCAATTGTTTATTTTTTTTATTTTCATGTCCTTATATGAACATAATATTCAGACTTAAGTGTCCGCTTCGATTTTCAATTGTAGACGCGCATAGTCATGCTTACCCTTAAACCCCTATATTAATTTATTTTATGTAATGTTCCTTCTAGGTGACAGTTAGTATAAATTCCCGGTTTTGTCCATGAAATAAAACAGTACCTGTTTATTTACATTTTGCTAACTTTAAATGAATGTGCTTTTTTTTTAACTTAACCCCCCGACATTTAGACAAGCGTATTTCTATTAATTTTTATGATAGCATAGTAATAGTTTGTTTTGCTTCTTTAAAACGTTGAATTTCGTCATCCTTTTATCCCGATGTGGTATAATTTACAATAGTTGCTTACATGTCGGTACAACCATGGTAAAATTCCAACATGGCGGACCAAGGAACGCATTTAGTCATGCTTTCCCATAAACCTCTTTCTTAGTTTATTTTATGTAATGATCCTTTTTATATGTAACAGTTAGCATAAATTCCCCGTAGTGTCCATGAAATAGTACAGTATTTTGATTATTTATACTTTGCTAACTTTAATGAATGTGCATTTTTTTAACTTAACCCCTGACATTTAGACAAGCATATTCCTATTAATTTTTTTATTATACAGATATGATAGCATAGTAAAAGTTCGTTTTGCTCCTTTAAAACGTTGAATTCAGTTATCCTTTTTATCCCGATATGATATAATTTACAATAGCTGTTTACGTGACGGTACAGTCACGATAAAATTCAATATGTCATAATTAAGAATTTACCTTTTTTTTATGAAATTTCCAACGATTCTGTCCACTTCCCTGAAGCACCTTCCTAAAATAAGGACAAGTAAAGACCTCATATCAGCATCTAATTACAATAAATGATCACTAGCAGAAGGCCTGATCAGATACGATGAAATCTAAGCCCGTATATATTTAGCCTTTTCTTTATTAAAATTTGGCACAGGAATGGATATTCATATTCAATAAGGATTCACTAGAAGTCTTATAAGACGAGTTGAACATTCATTTCAACACCAACGGGAAAAGGATTGCTTTGTCATGGCACATGTAAGAGAATATATATCAACAAAAGTCATGGGTATTCTGATAGTATGGGTTTGAGCATCTCCTTTTAATAAAACCCACTTCCCTTAGAGAAAACGAGAGAGATATTTCAATAGTGCTGATTCAATATATAAAATTTCAGATTTCTTATAATTATCTTGTTTTATAGAGGCAAGCTTCGATTATGCTCGTGAATCAGATATGTGGTTTCTTTCCATGACAATAGTGTTTAGATATAGTTTTTTTTCTCGTAAAAGGTCTGGGCAGTCTAGATCCTGGAGTTAGAGTGGAAATCTAGATAAGGAGGCTCAATCCACTCATCGCAGATAACTCCAGTGATTAATTAAGACAATTCTAACTAAAGTTCAAAAGGCAGAACTTTAAGGAATTAGCCACATCAAAGACAATGTTTGCGCGGGGGTCTAGGAGTAATGATGAAAAAGGGATTACAGTTATACAACTAATAACAGTTGAATAAATAAGATAGAAAGATCCCATATTGGATACCAATACCAGTGGGAACAGATACCACTGTGGTATATATAAGTGTTTTTTTTTTGGGAACCATGCATGAGTTTAACAAGAAACTGACGCCTTAAAGTGGCCTTCTCATTGGGATTGACTGAAGTTGCTGCTGATTAGGAGAAGTGTAGTGTGTCAGGCCAGTGTATTAAGAAGAAATGGAGAAGACAGTTGAACTAATAAAATTAACGAAGATATACAAAAGTAAGATTCCTCCTTGGATCCAGTTAATCTCAATTGCCGCGATGAGACGGTTTTATAAGTCGGGAGAAAGTTGATTTGGTCGCATAAGGGATGGCCTCCTAAACGTGACAAAGATCACCATTGATATCTTATTGAATACCGGACGGGATTCGCGTGTAATAACCAAGGGACCAAGTGACGCCCTAAAGTATCTGGGCGATGATAAAGAGTGACGGCATAGTTTAAATTCAACAATATACACTGGTCAAATGTACGATTCCTTCCACATCAATGTCTTGACAACCGCTTCATTCTAAAAGGAGCAACAAGTTTTTTTTTAACCCTAATGTTAAGGTCCTTTGGAGCGACATCTCCTGTTACATGAAGTAAAGACGCATGACAATAAAATTTACCTAGATCAACTGTTCCCAGATGAACACTTATGACCTACTAGAAGGGCTCCATTCATCCGCATGAACATGTCTTAGATAAACGATTTGATTCTATAAGCTACTACCCTGTGAGTTAAGAGTTGTCAACAATGTTAAGAACTTCCCTTTGGGACGAGAGGAATTGCATAGTCTGATTCAACCAGAGTACAATATTTATAAGATCATACCGAGTTATAGTTAACATCTAGAACCTACAATTCTGTGAAAAGCTTGCATAATTTCTTGAAGGGGATATTGTTCAGCAAAGTTGTAGGACAGCCGATTTTTGTACATATATATCTCTGTTTTTTCCATGATAAGGTTGCCCTATCTCGCATGGAGGGAGACAATACTAAAGAAGAGTGACTTGTCAAATTCCCAATAACAACAGTAAAGTGTTTACTGACCAGTCTAGACAGGATCTCTAAGACCGCCGAGATAAGCTTATCTCTTGAAAAGGGGGAGAGACAAAGGGGGGGCAGAATAAGAGGAAATTTCATCCTTGCAGATAGGAGGGTAGGTCGTTAGCTTTGATGAGTGGCAGGGGAGGAGCAGATTCCCAGAAAGGACTCCCGAGATATCGAAGTAGACCAGCGAATATCGGGATTTATTCCCGATGACGGGTTTCGAGGAGACTCCAGAGGGATGAAAAAGAGTTGAAAGGTGTTGAAAGCGATGGCAGAGAGATGCGAGAAAGGTGATGAAAAAGTGTTGAAAGGTGGTGTAAAGCATGAAAAGGCGTTGAAATGTGTTGAAAGAGATAAAAGGAGGTGAGAAGCGTTGAAAGATATGTTGAAAGATGTTGAGAGGCGTTGAAAAGTATAGAAAGGTGTCGAAAGATGAAAAGGCGTTGAAATGTGTTAAAAGCGATGAAAGAGAGTTGAATGGCGTTAAGAGATTATGAAAAAGCGTTGAAAGGTGGTGTAAGATGTTGAAAGGTGTTGTAAGAAATGAAAAGAGATGTAAAGTGTTAAAGGAGATGAATAAAGATGAAGAGAGATGAAAGAGATAGAAGGAACTGTCAAAGGATGTCGAAAATCGACAGAGGGAAAGTGTTGAAAGATGCGGAAAGGTGTTGAAAGAGAAAGAATTGAGGAAAGTTGATAAAGAGTTTGTAAATAGAAGATAAAGGTTGATAGAAAGACGGTGGGAAGATGATAGGAGAAGGTGTGATCAATGTCTAAAGAGTAGTTGTTGACTGTACTATTGCCTCGATAGAACAATTTTGACTCTTCATCAAATAGTGTTAATAGATAATTTGTTTTGGCCTATAGGCCAATAGTTGTAAATAGCACAAAAACATGCACTGAGAGTTGGTATGGGCCGATTTACCTAAAATTCAGTAACTGTATACACTAATTTATATACATAGGTCTATATTAGTTATAATGTTAGGTTATATTAAATAACAAATATGTATTCTCCTTTTTTGAGAATCCAGAATTCTTCCTTGTAAAGAGTTTTCAGTTTTTTTTTTTTGGCTACAATTTTGTTTTAGTGTTGGTATATGATTTTAAAGAATTACTCAGTTTCTTTTCCTTTTTTAAACAACACTTTGTTCTTAGTGATAGGCTGTGATTTAAAGAGTTTTCAGCTTTCTTTTATTTTTAAGCTACGAGTTTGTTTTAGTGTTGTAATGAATCTTGAAAGTTTCAGTTTTTCTTTTTATTTTAAGCTACATATTTGTCTTAAGTGTTAGAATGAATTTTAAGGAGTTTTCAGTTTTCTTTTATTTTAAGCCACAATGTGTGCTTTAGTGATAAATGATCATTGTAAAGAGTTTCAGTTTCTTTCAGTTTTTTTTAAGGCTACAACCTTGTGTTTGTGTTAAAGGTTCATTGTAAGGAGTTTTCAGTTTTTCTTTTTTATTGAAGATGCAATTCTGTATTAATAGCAGGTTGTGATTTAAGACTTAAGTTCAACAGTTTATTTTGTTTTAATTTTTATTTAAGGTTCTGAACTTTGGTTCAACTTTAAAAATAGATAAAGGAACTTAGACGCACTAGATAACTGCTGTGCTTATAACCAATTCTCTATGGACGAACTTGGAACATGCGTTGGGTAAAACTTGACTCTCTTTAATCCCTTGGGTCCAAAATACAGTTCAAGGAGAATTTCTAATGAAAGTGTGTAGGGCAGTTTTGGTCTAAGAGTTGATAGACAGGATGACAAGTGATCTCTGTTGTTAAACTCCAAAGCAGGTTGGGTATTGAACGCCCTATGATTCCAAAGGAGGGGTCAGCTGAATAGCAGGGAAGGGAAGACGCCAATAACCTTATATGGGAAGTAGGGTTGGCAAACACTTGTAGATCTATCATATTTGGCAATGAGGTAAATGCTCGAAGTTCAGTTCGCTCCAATTTAAGTGCTAGTTTTGATGATCTGTCTTGTTTAGACACCAAGTGTCGAGATAAGAAGAGGAATTTCAAACTGTCAGACGCACAGTGTTAATGATAGGTTGGATTTCAGAGTTTGATTGTCGACGATCAATTTTATTAATTTGTTTAAGTATAAATATTATTTATTTAAGTATAGGTAAATTATATATAGAGCTTGTAAGAGGCATTTTCCTTTGAGTAAATTGGGACATTTAGTCCCCAATTTGTTTTAATTTGATTGTTTTATTTGATTTCACATTTTGTCCTGAAAGATTTTTATAATTAGGATCTATTGATGAGATTAATTAGTACTTTGGCATTTGTAGCAATTTTTAACTATAGTATGTATGCAGTCTGTGAATGAAATATGTATGAATGGAATGACTAATGAATGTTGTCAAAGTTAAAAACTATTATACTGTTAGACCAAAGATACGTTAGAATAGTGTTAGGGAATTTAATAGGTTCGATTTTTATTTTGATTTCTTTATTTGTTAGGACCGATAGCCTCACAGGACTTACAACTTTTTCGATAGTAAGATATTCGCTCCTTTTCGTTAGGCCTCCTTTTAAAGGGGTATAAGCATAATTTCTTTTATTTGGGTAATCAATTACTCTATTTTCATTATATCAACTTGAATTCTAAGAGTCTTAGATAATGATCATGTCTCGATTCTCAGACTGAAAGATTGTGGGAGGTTATGATCAGACCAAAAAGCCTGCAATTATTTTCCTCATTAGAGGGAACGGAGAGGTATCAGGTGAACTTTGTGCTAGGTGGGGGATTTAGTTGCCGATGTCGCAAGCTAAGTGCAGAGCGACAAACCTCGGATAACCGATCTGACATCGTAGTTTACGACGCTTCAAGCATGGCTGAGATGAGGGTGATTCAGACGGGAGGTTGGGAAGGATCGGCACGTTGGATGCTCTTCTATATATTGCGCAGCTTGGAACCAATCCTCTATGGACAAACTTGGAACATGTGGTGGGTAAAAGCGAATTCCCTATAACTCCTTGTTTCTAAGTCAAAGTCTAAAGGGGGTTTCTAATGAGAGTTAACAATTAGGGCATATAAGAGACAAGTTACAATTAGGCGAGGCGATTCCGTCTACAGATTTTAGGTACCAGTTAGCAAAGTGACAGATGGACTGTCCAGATTCTTTGTGTTTTATATCGCCCCAGGCTAGCAAAAGTTAATCACCTAATAAAGACTATTGTCTACCATACGTTTAGTTAGAACGAGTTCAAGTCTAAATACCAATTAGTAAGTAGAATTTTTTTTTCACTAGGATAACTCGTTCTATGTTAAGATAAAGTTTAAATTAGTAGGACACCAAAATGAACTTCAGAGTAGGATGCCAGAACAGGCCAGTATTCCAGATTTGAAGAAGGAGGAAGTTTTAAGGGGGGATTGAATATAATTTTTTTCTGGCTGAGAAGTAGCCCAGAACAGTGAGTTTAAATATATATATTTTTTGGAACAAAGAGTCAAAATTACAGAGAGATAATAAGAACCAAAGTGTGAGAAAATATATCGTAAGGTAGGAGCTAGACCTAGGTTGTTAGTCATCATCATTTATTCCTTCGAGGTTAATTTATGTATTTTATTAAAGTGAATTTATTGGTTAAAAATATGAGTACGCATTCTATAGATAAGCGAAACAATGTATAATAGAAGTTAACAGCAGTGTTCAACTAGAGACAAAGAGAAGTAAGATTGTCACCACAGATAAGGTAATTTTGGAAATAATCTGGTTTAAAGGCTTACTGACTACTAAGATTTTCCTTCTCTATTTTTTTTTTCATCACGGTTAAGAGAGGCGGAGAACACGCCAGACAAACACTCCCAGTGACAAGTTAGTAAGAACAAACTTTTAAGTAATACATGTAATTTTTGGAATACTCGCGAAATGCCCATGATCCTCAGTGCATATTTATTTCTTCGTTATATTATCTATTCAGTAATACCATTTACCATGTATCATTTTTTTATTATATTCATGTATATTTATATATATATGAGTCACAATTTGGATTATAGACCTAAGATACCGGGACCAAATCCAAATAAATGATGTGTGACATTTTGGTAGCAGCGTTGTTACCATCTTCAGACAAAACGCACTAAATAAGTTTAACTACAGAGTATATATGTATTTTCGTTTGTTTATCATAATGTATCTCCCATATCAGTGTTATTTCCTTCCTATATATCATATTCTTCCAAAAATTTGGCATATTTATTATCCAGAGGTAGTATTACTCATTTAATGTACCGTCCACCATGTATATCCCCTCTCTAATTATATTCATATATATTCATATATAGATAAGGCACAATTTGAGCTATAGACTACAAAAGCAAGATAGCGAGACCGATTCCAAAATAAATAATTTAGTGTGTGTGATATTTCGGTAACAGCGTTGTTACCATCTTCGGACAAATGTACTGAATGAAGAATTTAATCACAGCTTATATATTCGTTTGTTTATCATTGTATATCCTATATATATATATCGAGTCATTTCCTTTCTACTTGTAGCATATATTCATTTAAAATTTTTTTAGTATCATTGTGTATCTTATATATCTACGTTGTTCCATTTCGGCATATATCTTATTCGTTCAACTTTGACATATATATTCATTCCCCTTATTTCTGTTTGCCCTATTATTATTGTTATTTGATAGCATATGCCAATTTAATTTTTACCTTATGTAATCGTGTATAATCATTTTTATTTTCACATGTATCTCATCATATATAGTTAATAAAAGTTTTTAGATGTGTTTTAGGAATTGGACATATCTACCTTTACACGCACAATTCCTTGGCGCCCATATGATTATGTTTATCTAGAACGGTCTAAGGGTCTGTTTGTACAGAATCTGTGTATAGACCACCCCCCATCTCCACCTATAGGGACTGCGGCTGTGAATGTGTGGATTCACCTCACAACTAGGCCAAACCCTCCGGCATACAGACAGCGAAAGATGGGCTTAGTATTTTGCCCACTAAATGGTAGGATAAGATTTCCTTTCAATATTACTATGAGTTAACCTGTTCTAGGTACCATGGACCGTTAGTTTCCCCTTTGCCTGAGTGTGGGTGATTGCATATACAGGTATCGTAAAAAAATGCATTTCTTCCAAAATCATATTTATCATAGAGCATGAACAGATCTGAATTGGAATAAACACATTTTTTCACTCTGGCAGGGGAGGAATTGTTGGGCCAGATTTTCCACAAAATAGACCCAACAATGATGTAAACATTTACATCATATATATACACAGTGCCGAAAATGTTTGTTGTCCAGAAAGGTGGAGATGACACATATGCCTTTAAAGACCAGAAGCCGGGGAAGACACCCAGCTGGAGATGACACCTATGCCTTTAAAGACCAGAAGCCAGGGAAGACACCCAGCTGGAGATGACACCTATGCCTTAAAGACCAGAAGCCGGGGAAAACACCCAGCTGGAGATGACACCTATGCCTTTAAAGACCAGAAGCCGGGAAGACACCAAGCTGGAGATGACACCTATGCCTTTAAAGACCAGAAGCCGGGGGAAGACACCCAGCTGGAGATGACACCTATGCCTTTAAAGACCAGAAGCCGGGGAAGACACCCAGCTGGAGATGACACCTATGCCTTTAAAGACCAGAAGCCGGGGAAGACACCCAGCTGGAGATGACACCTATGCCTTTAAAGACCAGAAGCCGGGGAAGACACCCAGCTGGAGATGACACGGGTCCTGCCCAAGGATCCCGAAGCCCATTGCAGAGAGGTCCAGCGGAGGATATACAAACTATGTACATATGTGCATATGTTAACTAATGCCAATCACCTTTTATTTTTTTATGCAATATGAAACGTCCAAAAGGGTTATATTACCATTTCGAGAATTTCCTAAATTTATTTTTCTTTATTCTAAAAATGAATAAAGCCAATTACTGGCATATCCAGATAGATTGGACATATTTCCTTATTTTAAAATTTCTTAAAGAAGAAATTATTATATAAAATTCTCAAGGGGGCAAACATGTTAGATTTTATTAATTTTATTACTAATCCAAATTATCTCTTGATAAGAAAGATAATATAATTTTACCTTTATTATTTATTTTATTCTAAAATGAATAAAGTATGTCTCGTTATTTTAAATTTCGTGAAGAAGAAATTACTATACAAATTTCTCAAGGGATGAGCATTTATATTTCTTATTTCAATTTTATTCTTTAAAAAAAGGGAAGGAATAATAATATTTTACTATTTTTTTATATTCTAAGAATATTAAAATAATTTTTTTCTCACTCTGTAAGAAGATGACAATTTTTTTTGGGGACGCTGTTTTCAAGAAAAGGGGATAACGGTTAGTTTTGACGGGTGGGGGGGGGGGAGGGGCAGGCGAACGAAGAGGTCGATCCTGAGGGAGCGCTGACATCCGGGGAGAAATGGTATGTTAACATCTTCTCTATTCATTTAGGGCATATTTAATATGTCAAAGAGGCATATTTATAGTTTATTTTAATAGGTAGAAAAAAATATATATTTTGTTTTTTGTATGAAGTCTTAGAGTCTGATAAAGGAAATAGATTTTATGTTCATTTAGTACTGCCTACAAACGAAAGTTTGTAAGAAAATCTACCAAGGTAGAACAAAGGCTCATGTTTCACTAATTTTTTTTTTTTGGTATGCTTGTAAATTATGGCACGTTTTGTATGTCGAGAAAGGCATATCTATGGTTTTAATAGGTAAAAAATCATTCTTGCTTGAAATCCTATAATTTGCTATAAACAAAATTTTTTTGTCCATGTAGAATTGTCCATGAAATGAAATTTGTAAGGTCCATTGAGATAACAATAAAACCCTTGATTTATTATTTTAAAGATGTGTTTGTGATACTTTACCCTGAAACAAAATGCACATTATGTATTAAACATGGACCTTTTTGTGTTCGTTATATCCTCCTACATGTGTATCTGAGTTTTAACCCAAGTTGGTATATAACTAAACAATGTTGTTGCTGAGCTAAAAGACAAAGTATAAGGTTGAGATGTCCTCGATAGGACCTTGTAAAGAGACTCAACAGTAAATATTTCAACAAATTGTGCCATGCTTTTAATATCTTAAAATTGAGAATCACAAATATAACGTACCTGTAATAGTGTTCGGTTGTTGATTTAAAAAAAATTGTCATTAATTTTAAATAAACACACTTGAAGCAAAAAATATAGAAATTGCGAAGAAGCAGTACTAAACAACAACAATAAAATTCAAGACATTTTTCGTTTTTTTTCACAGATTTTGATAAACACTCAACGAAAATTTATATTATTTTATAAATAATCTTGATAATGATATTTTAAAAAAATATCTTTAAAATTAAAAATGAAAATTGTCAATAATTTGTTCTGAATAAATATAAAGGAATATTTAATCTGATATAGGTCTTGTGTGTGTGTGTGTGTGTGCAATTTTAAGGCAACATTTTACACTTTAATAATAACATTTTAAATTTTAAACGGTATTTTTCGATTTAAAAATATTTTAACGATATTACTATATAAATATTTTCTTCTTTATACAGAACTACTTTTTTTAAAAATTAAAATTGATTTTATTAAAATATTTTTATATCGTTTTAATCAAGCATTAGAAATAAAGCATTTGAAATTTTCTCAAAAAAGTTACTCACTGTTTAATATATATATGGCGTTAAATTTTACCTATTTTTCTGCTACAAGCAGCTTCCCAGCTTTTAGCCTAGCCTTTTTCCTAACTATTGTTTTAAACATTTTTTTAAAGAAATATTTATAGTTAAAAAAATTGAACATCGGGCGCACCCATCGTTTCATTAAAAAGCTCACCAATCTGCTTAACAATAATGGATCCCCTTTCCGGTTGTAAGACTACTCTCACAAGTTAGAATACTTTCAAGTTTTTTTAGAGAAAACCACACCAAGATGCTCTGCGGTGAGGACCGGATTTGTACCTTCTGTAATTCAAAACTAAAAATGAAATCACTCACTATATTTTTGATTGCTCTGAAAGAAGAAAGAAGAACCCTTATGCTCAAAACTGGGCAACTCTGTGCTTCACTTCCATCAATAATTGATAATATGACCCAGAATAAGAATATTGCTATGGCGTTTTATGGTTTCCACAAGTCCATATCTCAGAAGAAGGCCAAGTGACACTCACTCCTCACTTTCTTATTGCTACTCTTTTTGTGTTGTTTTTCTTGCTTCCCTCTTTCTCTTTCTTGTTTAATTTTTTTCTTTCTTTTTCTTCTGTCTATATCGTTGTTTCCTTTGTCTCACTGCTTTGTTCTTATGCATACTTCTGGTGAATCCTGTATAGGGTCAGTGACCCTAAATAAAGGCATTTTGTTGTTGTTGATATTTAATACCGGTTTTACCTGAGTAAAGGTTTGTCTAACGAACATTTGTTAAAACAATTCTATATAAACTTATAAAAAAATAATAGATATATTTTGATAATTTGAAACTCGTAAATTTGAATCTCTTGATAAAGTGAACATTTTTTCCCTGTCCCTTGAAAAATACTCGATAAGTTGAATAAAATCAATATTAATTGGCTCCTTCGCTAATTGGAAGTTAAAGGAATAGTATCTTTGCCTTGAAATTATATCATTATTCTTGTCTCAAATATATTGCCGTGTCATCCTGAATTTTGTCTTTCCTAATTTTCTACATTACAAAATCATCATTTTATCTATTCTCCCAATATATATTGTTACAAGAAGAGCCCGTGGCGAGAGGAGAGCGTGCTACTGGCTGTTTAAAAATAAACATCTCTCTTTTACAAGGCTTGCAAAACTCGTCCAAGTTAACTCTCTCTTCTGGAGTATTCAACTTCTTTAACCATTACAGGGAGGAGCTACTCCGCGGCGGAAGAAACCAGAAGGATCACGCGCTACAATATGTTGTAGATAAATGATAAAACTAACTTTGACTTGTACGCAATTAATAGGTAGAAAATCTTACTTTTGATAAATAATCTTTAAGATAATAAACTTAGTAATAATAAAACTTATAGATAAAAAACTTATTATCATCGTCGCAATGGGGGTGCTGCTTTCAAGTTAAATCTACAAATATTCAAATAACTCTAAGGATATTCAAGAAATTATTTTTCAAAACATTCCCAGTACTATACTAAATAACTTCCCAAAGTTTCATGGCGTTCCAATGAGTGGTTTGGTCAGGCGTAAAGGATAGACACACCACACACACACACATACATTCATTTTTATAAATATATATAAAACCTTGATGATATTAAGCATTTTTTATTTTCAATTAAAAGGCTCTCAGAGTTCGTTCATAGGGGGCGCAGCATGGTTTGAACCAGTAGATGGCGCCAAATTTTAAAAAAGTGGCAGTTAGATCTTTGCAGGAAGAGAGTGCTGACATACCGCAGGCTATTGGTCGGTGGCTTTCCCCCTACAGTAAGTCCTTTTTCAATTCCATTACATTTATTTTAACCAACAGCAATAGTCTTCAAAGGTTTTATGTGTATATATGGTAATTTAAACCAACAACCCTATTAATATATATAGTCACGACCGTCTTTCCTCATCGGCCGCCTCTGTCACGGATGCGCGCGCACAGGGAGGTCACGTGCTCGCCGGCAGCCAACGGGCGCGCGCCGCCGGCATTACGTCATAGATTATAAACACAAGGTAATAAGGTCAAATAAAAAAATAGTGTGTGATAAGGCACAATTTGGATTATATATTATAAACACAAGGTAATAAGACCTGATCCAAATAAATAAATAGTGTGTGATAAGGCACAATTTGGATTATATTTAATACAGTTATCAGCGTCATGCACAATTCTGTCACGTTAAGTTACGTGTCAAGTTACGTTAGGTAAGTAGAAATTTAAAATTTAAAAAAAGATGCCGAAACCCGGGATCGAACTAGGGACCTTTAGATATTCAGTCTAACGCTCTCCTAACTGAGCTATTCTGGCTTATTTTATTTATTTCTATAGAAGCTTCTATCTTTATAATTATGTATATTTTCAAAAAGTCAATTCACACCTCTTCGCTGGAGACCATGGGAATACTGACTAATTCATTATGCTAACATAATTATAAATACAAGTATCAGAGTCATCAACAATTCTGTCATCGTTTGCCTTTGTGAATGGAATAAATACCCAAAAATGGGCATTTCTTATAAGCATCGGTGGTTCAGTGGTAGAATGCTCGCCTGCCACGCGGGCGGCCTGGGTTCGATTCCCGGCCAATGCATTTTTTTTCTTTTTACAATTTTTAAAACTCATTTATATTATTATCCCTATATATATAAAAGTCATCGTATGTATGTATGTATGTTTGTCAACTATACACGTCCACAATACGTAACTAATATGACTGATATTTTAACAGTATATAAAGTAGAATCTGGAAAAACTCTTAGTGAAAATTTCAGGTCTCTATCCCGAATATCCATCGTGTTATTTGCAAATTTGCTCTTTCGCTCGCGCCTCTAGCGGTGAAAATGAGGGGTAATACCAGCTGACCTAATGTACATGTAAAGTTTGGAGCGGGACGTTTCACAAGAGTGACATCCACGGCTCCAATTTATAATTGTAACAAATAGTATTTGAATAAAAACATTCAATCGGGTACGGGCGTTGTCCTGGTCATTCGGCTAGTAGATTATAAACACAAGGTAATAAGACCTAATCCAAATAAATAAATAGTGTGTGATAAGGCACAATTTGGATTATATTTAATACAGTTATCAGCGTCATGCACAATTCTGTCACTTTAAGTTACGTGTCAAGTTACATTAGGTAAGTAGAAATTTAAAAATTAAAAAAAGATGCCGAAACCCGGATCGAACCAGGGACCTTTAGATATTCAGTCTAACGCTCTCCTAACTGAGCTATTTTGGCTTATTTTATTTATTTCTATAGAAGCTTCTATCTTTATAATTATGTATATTTTCAAAAAGTCAATTCCCTCGCGCCTCTAGCAGTGAAAATGAGGGGTAATACCAGCTGACCTAATGTACATGTAAAGTTTGGAGCGGGACATTTCACAAGAGTGACATCCATGGCACCAATTTATAATTGTAACAAATAGTATTTGAATAAAAACATTCAATCGGGGGTGTTGCCCGGGTCATTGGCTGGTATTGTATAATACTTATGTAAAGCTTACTGTAAATGCTATTTTATTGTCGTTGTTTAAAACCAAGTGCCCTATATACTTTTAATAGAGATGTAAGAAATATACCTTTAAGCCCAAGAAATGCTAGCTCAGAAATTACCTATTCATAGTGATTATGGTATAATTTACTTTGTAATAGATATCATTATATTGAGTGATTTGATAATTACATATATAGTTGCTACAATGCGAAATTTTTTTGAATACATTGTGGTTGGATAACTAAGATTGCATTTAGTACTAGTGTGTAACCAAAATTAGAGTTAGTTCTAAAGATTACTTCATGAATGATCATAGTACGAGTTATAGTAGTACGTATTATATAATCCAGAAAGGAAAACTCAGGTCCATGTCCTAGATTCATCTTATATGGCGTAGTTTAATTTTAAGGTCAACCTAGAATTCTATTACTTATACATGATTTATCCTAAAGTAACTCTACAAGGACATATATTTATGTAACTAACTCACCATCCACAAACTGTTCCCATAATTATATATTATTCAAATTTGAATACCTAAAATTAAAATATAAAATTTAAACACGTGGTTTAGATTAGACATATGTTACTGTTTAAAAAAAATTGTGCCACTCAATTAAAAGAAATAAAGGTGTAGATTAACACATGGAAACTAGAATCACATACGCAAGTATTTATTTATCTTATAACAAGAGTACAGAATTTCTCCTTGTGGAGGAAATTGTAAATGCATAATAGTCTATAAAAGGATTACTCTAATAAAATACTATACAAAATGCAGGCTATATAGACATTAAAGGGCGAAATCCAAACATTGAGCTTGTATTAATGTATATTAATAAATTGCCCTATCCATAATACTCGTAATAAAAAAAAAGTAAACTTATACTGAAAGTAGGAAATTTTAATCCACCTATAAAACAAAGGAAACATATATATAGATAGCAAAATCCTGATTATTCAATCAGAGTTCTTAAAGGTTTTAAGAGACGTAATAGAGATAAATTTGTAATAATGATTCAACCTATAATCGTGGGCTGTTGCACCCTCATGAAATTATTATATAGACATGTTTACCCCTAAAAAAAGGAAGAAAAGAAAAAAACTTACATTCCAAAAGTCGAGCCTCCGGGTGGGTACTAAAAACCTGTTCACTGATCGACTATCTAGCCAAGACTGCCCATCTTCTACCGCACTAATCGCAGGAAAACTTTTTTCCCCCTGGTCAAAATTTATCTTACTCTTCCACAGAGTAATTCTCTTTCGTAGAATAATTAATTAATTAAATATCGAATTTATTCTCCTAAAAAGAAAGGTAATTTATTATCTCTTTAGATAAAATATTAACAATTTAATTTTATCTTTTGGGTAAATGAAATTAAATCAAATTCATAGTTAGAGAAATAAATAAAATGCCCTTTTTAAAATTCTGGCTTTAAATATTCAGTGTTAAAATAATAAAATTATTTTAAAATAATGATAAAATAATATAATAAATTTAAGTCTATTGAAATGAATATAATTAGCCTTTGCCTTACACAATCCAATAGTAATATAGGAATAAGGAATTATCCTATTTAATTCTTAATGAACCCTATAGCCCTGCAGTATAAAATATTAAGGAAATAGAGCAGGAGTTTATGTACAAAATTGAATTGTGACATTTGAACATATATACATGTAAAGGCCACTTCTGGGGCCTCCACAAAGTCACCCACAGAATCAAGGAAAAGCCAGTGGACAATGAAGCGGACTTCGAGAATTCTTCTCTGTAAAAAAACCAGCCCATCTCTTCACCTCCTTTTTATTTCTAGTTTTTTGTACATAACTCATAGTACAATAATAAATTTCCATTTTTTTTAATAAGCAGCTATTTTGGGTTTTCTTTTTTTTTAATTAATATTTCGAAAGATAATTTTTTATTATAATTTTATTTTTTTAAATGTCTTTCTTATCACAGATAAAGATTTATTTTAATTTTTTAATTTTTGTTTGGTCACCCTGGGAGGAAAAAGTTAGTGGCAAGCAAGTGTTTGGGGGGAGCTGGTCAGTGGTAGATAAGAGAGTCACGAGGAAGTTTTAGTGGGGGGCGGTGCTGGTTAGAAAAAGATAAGAGAGTAGGGAAGCTCGTAAAAATGTAGTCCTAAAAGAATTCTTGGAAAGGGGTTACCAGCCTTCCAGCTGAAGCACTAAAGTTAAGTATTTTCTTTTTATAATGATTTTTTTTTGTTTAAACAGGTATACATATGTAAACTTTCCCACTCAATCGTCATTGCATATTTATTTTTTTTTCTTATCTTTGTGTTTTTCTTTTGGTCAAAAGAGATAAATAAATATATAATGTAAATTTAACCAGAGTTTATGTCCTTCCTTTTTTTAACCCCAGTGCGTGCAGGATACACGCAAACTATATATCTTTTTATAGCAGGATGTGTTATTTTTGTGAACTCCCTGAGAAAGAAAGAGGCTCACGGATATCAGACAATAGCGTCAGATATTCGTCTCATCAATGGCGCCCAACGTGGGGCCGATCAGTTCCATTATGGCCACGAAAGGTTCACGGTAAAATAGCGCCCTGCTGCTTGAAACATGTAACATGTAAAATCCTGTCTAAAGCATAAAACTAATAGATAAATGTGTGCAAGTTGGAGGCTACGGAAAATCCAGTAAAGAATGGGAAAGTCCACGAGGCGGCCAACCACGTGGAGAACGGATCCCGCCATTTTTCTTTTTAAGGTAAGATTTGATACATTTGTGGTGGTGCCTTTTTTTTTTTAAATATTAGATAAACGAGCCATATTTTTTTAATTAAGCCAAATAATATGCTAGAAGGCCGCAGTTGTCCACTTACATTTTAGTTTTAAAATTTACAGTAGTGCCAATTTTATATTTAAAACTTTATACTATGTGTAAAAAGATTTTCGCATAAAAATAGAACGTCGTTTTTTAGCCTATTGTGTAACATCATATTATATTTTTTAAAATTAATACAATTGAACATTGGAAATCATTGGGATTAGGCGTTCGACGTCAAATTTTACATATAGCAATTATAAGTAGTGGCTTAAAAATATGTACAGTCAGCACTTTCGCCTCTAAATGTACATCCTGCAGAATCTATTAAACTTGATGTATTGGTCTTTATTGCAAGCAGCTTATTTGTATCGGTCAGGTAAAGTTGGTTTTCTTCCCTTGGATCAGAAGTTAATGGACATTTTATCAGAAGGTGTTCAGGGGTTTGTTGTTAGTTTCCACAAATGCATGCAAGTGAACCAATTTTGCCAATTCTAAACAAATATGTGTCGAGGTCACCATGTGTCCAGTATAAAAATTTTGAACGTTATAGAAGTTGGGTTATAACTTAAAACACTGCATCATTTTGTAATCTATCTTTTAAATCATATATTGTCAACACCAGTAATTTTTTTAGCAAGATACACTAGTTTAGAGTATAATTTTTTTGTGTTTACTAGTTAACAATCTTAAAAATTCCGTTATACTAGCTGGTAGATAGAAAATTACAAGGAAATTTTTTTAGCGGGAAAAAATGCAAAGAATCTGAGAAACCATGGGAAAGCAAATAAAGATATCAATCAATGTCAAATTCTAGACTTCCTCCCCCGCAAGTTTGATTGACAAGTCGGCGAGACACTAAGGGTTTCAAGAGAACCGCTTTTCCCGTCTACAAGGAAATTTTTAACAAAGACAGTCTAGACCAAGCGTTTGGTGGGAAAGGTACGTTTTTTGAAAGGTTAGCCTTTAGGCTTGGCACTATGCCTGCCACATATTTCTTCCATTTCTTTTATTTATCTATTCATTTTAATTTAGTATAATATTCTAATAATATGCCAAATATATTTAAAAACAATTTTTGTAAAAGTCATTGGGACAAGATAATATTTATGGTTGCCAGTAAAATGTTTTATTACCATTTAGATTACAGTTATGTATAATAATTTATTTTCTTCATCATTTATTTTAATTCACTTCCTTTTTATATATTTTTAAGTTACTTTAGGTCATGCAAACAAGACGTTTGCTCAATTATAGTTTTAGATATAAACGTGTTCCAATTTTTGTTTTTAACAGTGTAGATGATCTCTTAAACCGGTCTTGTAATTTATTTTAATGCATGGGAATCTTAAACTGGTATTGTAATTTTCTTTCATTGTCAAGCATAGTAGCGAGTACGCAAAATAGTGTTTTATAATTCTGTAGAATTGTATATTCTCATTTGTAACTCCGTGGAGGGAAATGCGTGACAACAGTATAGCGTTTATTGACAGAAAAACCTTCTGTGTATAGATTACTAGCCTTTTTTTTCCAGTCACCTTTGATTATATTTTTTTGCATGTGTCTCGCACATTAAAAATAGTACTGCATATAGTTTTATCTCTCCCATTTATAGGTGTATTTATATTTTATTATTTAGTTATTATCGTATTCAATCCAATAGCGATTTTTTGTTATAATATGATAGCCCATATTACAGAATTTGGCGGGGAAGGTTTTTCCTTTTTTTAATGAAAGTAGTGAAATTTGTTGTTTCTTTTCTTTAGCTCCAGCCAAAGATCAAATTAATTTTATATATAACCTGTGTCCTTTAGAAATTAATGACTCTATTTCGAAATAAGAACTTAGCAGTTTACTAGATAATGATTATACAAATAACCTAGATAAATAAGCGATAAAAATTTTTGCACCTCGTGTGTGTTTACACTTGACTGGTTTTGATAAGCCTTTCCAGAAAAACCTTATCTTCAGGTTGCTTGGCAGCAGAAGCCAGTAACAAAAGAAACTTATAGCATCATAGCAGATATAAAAATTCGTTTCGACATCGGCTTCCGTAGTTTTATGAAACGTGACACTAGGCATTGGTAACCAGTAGCAAAGACTACATTTCTGGGAGGTCGGGAATAGGCCTTGAAGACTAGGAAGGGTGTCTTGCGTAGCCTTTGAACTGTGGATGCCGGAGCATGTAATTTTCCCTACAAAATTATACATTATATAATAGGACTAAGATGCTCACGAAGGTGGACGTGAGTGAAGAACGACATAAAACAATATCCCGATGGACGCCACCGCGCGTAAAAAACCACGTGGCATGAACCAGTTGAAGAATGGGTCACGGTGGTAGGATGTGAAGAAATCATCTGAAATATATGCATCATTTATAAAATGTAGATTTAATCTATATATATCCATCTGCAGGCTGATGCACCATTTCGCTCAGAATTTCCAAGATTGATTAATCGACATGCCGAGTCAATCTACGCAAGATGTAGTTCTGCCAACCTGCACCTTCTCAGATGTGTCTAGGCTCGGTTCACCTCTGTCATTCCACGAGAAACCACTGAGACAGCCATGTTGTAACGAGATAAACCTTTAGTACCATAACGATATATATATTTTAGCATGCAATCCCGCAATTTAGTGAGACTTCAATTGGAAAGTGTGCAGTATCAAACCAGGTCAAGTCAAAATACACATAATACCATCAAAAGTGTAAGAGAAATTAGCCTGCAATTGATAGTAAAATTTTGAACTACCGCGTAGTGAGCAAACGTAATCCCTAGCAGAGCAAATAGGACAATCTAATATAATGATGTCTAATCTATTTTATTTTAGTTAAAAGAAGGTCCAGGCTGGACTAAAGAAAAGAACAATATAGTAGACCCTGATATAAGTAAAATAAAATGTGTGTAAAACAAACCCTTCCCATAGATAGGCACTCTAGGTAAATTAAGAAAGCTGTATAAGAAACAGTCATTTCATAAAATTTTAATATGTATTAAATGGGAAAGATAAAATTAAGCAGAATTTTCCTTTATATAATTTTTTTTTCATGAAACCTTAAAATTTGAATTTTTTAAGTGTAGTGTGCATATTGTAAGTGTAGACAATCAGTCTTGTTTAATATTAGCAATTAAGTGTAGACTGTGATGTGAGCGGTGGCCATAGTCACTGACGTGACGTAGTGTGAAGAGAGTGCATGTATAGAAAGCGTAAGTTCGTAAAACTTTAATATGTATCAGGAGAGACCAAATAAAGCAGAATTTTTTTTATAGAATTTTTTTTAATGAAACCTTAGGTTTGAAATTCCGTGTTAAAATTTTTAAATTTCTCTCTCAATGCATATTGTAAGTATAGACAATCAGTCTTGTTAATATTTGGCAATTAGGTGTAACCAATTTAGCACAAATATTCAAGTTTAGGGTAAATTTTTTTATTAAGATTAGATTTGAGAGACCAAATTGAGCAGAATTTTTTTTGTAGAATTTTTTTTTTCATGAAACCTTAAATTTTGAAATTTTATGTTAAAATTTTCAAACTTTCTCATGTCAAAGCATATAGTATAGACAATCAGTCTTGTTAATATTTGGCAATTAGGTGTAACCAATTTGGCACAAATATTCAAGTCTAGGGTAAATTTTTTTATTAAGATTAGATTTAAATAGAATAAGATATTATTTGACCAAGAAGCGACTGGAAAACCAGAACGCTCTTGAGTGGCTATTAGGTGATAACTTTCCAGTTATGAACAACGAGTTAGTACTTCAGTATGGTGCATAGTTTACAGTAGGATCGGTGGCGCAAGCAGCTAAATAGATGTATTGGTATAGCTGGGCGACATCAAGTTTACTCCAGAGCCACACAACAACTCCAGGAAAAGATGTACTGCCGAGGTCAGAGTAGTGTTTGGCGGCGGGCTGTTTGTGTTCTTAGTGACGTCCAAGGTTGAGTATACGGGAGCCATCGTATAACGCTCAATAATCCCTTGAATTGAGATTAAGTAGACATAGACAATCAGAAGCCAGGTAGTTTAGAGCAGTGGTGCAGCAGAGTGTAGGTTTCCACATTAGTACAGATATCGGTTGGGTATATACAGACGCCCTTTAATTCCATATCCTAGAACTATTGCGTGTTGCCTACAGTCAACAGGTAGGATAAAGTTGTTGACTAGTGGTGTAGAGTGGTTGCTGTGACTGGAGCGTGTTTGAGGAGAGAAGGTCAACAATAGGATCTTATCAGTGGAGGAAGCGCCTCCAATTGTTTGTCGCCTTCATGAGTTGAATGTCCTATTCTTTGTCGCTCTAATAAGTAAATTGTCCTATTAAATTATCTTTGCAGTGGTACTAGGTGTTGAGGCAAAGACAATTTAGGGACTTTGATATTTACAATTATTTTAAAGTTAGGTTAGCTCACAGCTGAGACTGATATCAGTCATTGAATATAAATAGTTAGTAAGAGATTGTATGAGGCATAGGATAGTTTTTGACAGAGGGCATTTAGTTCCCATGTAGTATTTCAATATTTCTTTGATAATAAAGTCCTAAAGGTTATTTAATATTATAGTGATTTGATAATGATATTATTATAGTATTTTGGTTTTTATGATAGAGTCTAACTTTAGTTTGAATGCGATCGTGAATGGAATGAGTGAATGTAATGATCAATGAATGAGACCACAAAGTTAAAGTCTAACATACTGTTAATCCAAAGATACATTTAGAATAGTGTTAGGGAATTTTAATAGGATCGATTTTATTTTGATTTCAAATTAGTTAGGGATATAAGCCTCTCGGGACAATGCAATTCTCAAATTAGAAAATAGTCGCTCCTTTAGTTAGGCTTCCTTCGGGAATATGAGTTTTTTTTTTTTTGTTAACTTTTGATATGTGTGAGACTTTGGTGGACTTAGCGGGTTTTCACCGGCGCACCAGATGACTACATACAATTCAATTAAATCAATGTAGGGTTTGATAACTGGGTGGTATCTGGTTGCAAACCCCAGTAGGGGAAGTGTGCGCTATAAGTATGCTTCCTTCCATACGGATAACGTTAGTGGTAAAAGACTGAGTTAGGGTGGGTCTTGCAAGTCGGGGACTTGATCGGTTCTATGCGCTGACCCATTTGTTGGGTCTGATACTATTAATAGGGACGCGCGAGGTTTCGTAGTGTCTTCAGATGACTGACACGAGGACTCTTCGGCGAGGGTATCAATAAGTGCAGAATAGGCCAGTTAATCACGCCACGGGCTTTGTGCTGGACGTGAGGTCTTTGGCATTTCGGGCTTTGTGCTGAATGTCGTATTTACTCATGACGAGTTGGATGATGTGTTCATCCTGGAGAACCAACCCAGCCCAATCAGTCTTTATAAAGGACTTCCTACCAGACGTACTATGGTAGTACATTGATAAAATACTATTTATTTTATTTTTATTAGGTATTAAACAAGTTTAAAACTTGATCATGTTAGTTTAAATTAGTTAGTAGCAAACCCATATAGAATTGGACATGTTTCAACGAAAAAGGCTGGAACTGATAGAGATAAATTTTGACTGACAGGCACCGGGTCAAGTCTGATGTGAAGTCACCAGTTTTTTTTTTTTTTATTCATTATAGGTCTTTCATTCTATTTTTTTATTTTGTTTGAATTCATTATAGTTCAAGCTTGAATTCATTTGGCTCCCTTATTTATTTATTTAATTTTGTCTAAATTCATCATTGGCTTTCTTATTTACTTAATTTTTGTTTGAATTCATTATTGTCCTTTTATTTATTCAATTTTGTTTGAATTCATTATTGGTTTTCTCATTTATTTAATTTTGTTTGAATTCATTATTGGCTCTTTTATTATTATTATTTTGGTCACTAAGCATTATTATTTTTAAACTAGTAGGCATGCACCTTCCCACAAATGTGTCAAATCTTACATATAAATAGATGTATATATGTGTTTATAACCCTTGTGTTCCAGGCACCCTAAGACTCCGGATATACCTATCACAATACTATCCGTGTCACAGAGTGGAATTGAAAAAAAAGGCCAGTCTTGCATTCAACTGGCGAATAAATAGAATGCATGGCACCCTTTGTTTTGACATTTATTTATTTTTTAGACAGTGCAATTGTTTCCGCTAATCCAGAGCATTCCCCGACCTCCACTTTTGACCCCGGAGATTTGCCTTGCTCCCTCACAAGCCAGAGCATCCCTGACCTCCATTTTTTTTACCCCGGAGATTTGCCTTGCTCCCTCGCAAGCCAGAGCATCCATGACCTCCACTTTTGACCCCGGAGATTTGCCTTGCTCCCTCGCAAGCCAGAGCATCCATGACCTCCACGTTTGACCCCGGAGATAGTCCTGCTCCCTCGCAAGCCCAAATCCCGTGGTCTTGGCGGGGAAGGATCGTAAAGGCCACTTCTGGGGCCTCCACAAAGTCACCCACAGAATCAAGGAAAAGCCGGTGGACAATGAAGCGGACTTCGAGAATTCTTCTCTGTAAAAAAACCAGCCCATCTCTTCACCTCCTTTTTATTTCTAGTTTTTTGTACATAACTCATAGTACAATAATAAATTTCGATTTTTTTTTAATAAGCAGCTATTTTGGGTTTTCTTTTTTTTAATTAATATTTTTAAATTAATATTTCGAAAGATAATTTTTTATTATAATTTTATTTTTTTTAAATGTCTTTCTTATCACAGATAAAGATTTATTTTAATTTTTTAATTTTTGTTTGGTCACCCTGGGAGGAAAAAGTTAGTGGCAAGCAAGTGTTTCGGGGGAGCTGGTCAGTGGTAGATAAGAGAGTCACGAGGAAGTTTTAGTGGGGGGCGGTGCTGGTTAGAAAAAGATAAGAGAGTAGGGAAGCTCGTAAAAATGTAGTCCTAAAAGAATTCTTGGAAAGGGGTTACCAGCCTTCCAGCTGAAGCACTAAAGTTAAGTATTTTCTTTTTATAATGATTTTTTTTTGTTAAAACAGGTATACATATGTAAACTTTCCCACTCAATCGTCATTGCATATTTATTTATTTTTTTTCTTATCTTTGTGTTTTTCTTTTGGTCAGAAGAGATAAATAAATATATAATGTAAATTTAACCAGAGTTTATGACCTTCCTTTTTTTTAACCCCAGTGCGTGCAGGATACACGCAAACTATATATCTTTTTATAGCAGGATGTGTTATTTTTGTGAACTCCCTGAGAAAGAAAGAGGCTCATGGATATCAGACAATAGCGTCAGATATTCGGCTCATCATACATATGTAGATAGTCGCTAGCTCCAGGGGATCTCGTGGCTGCTTCCTCAGTTCTGCTAGTGGACTTTTAGGGTACTCCCGCTGCGTTAGATTCTCCTTCTTGACAGCAAAAACTTCGGAAAGGTTACTGTGCCTATTATATATGATGTTTACATCATTGTAGGGTTGTTATGGAAAAATGGACCCAACACTTATAACAAGATTGTCAAGTTGTATATAGAAATACATCTATAAATAATTATACGCATGATTGACATGTGTCATTGCATACCATATGTAATATACTTTGTACAAACTGATGCTGAATAAATAAAACTATGTAATAGATTAAGAGCTGAGCTAAGCAAGCGAACGAGATAGAAATCCAACAACCCTAAAGAGGAATTTGGCAGGCCGTTGACATCAGGTCCAAAGGGTGTAGAAAATACCGCAGACACCCCACGACCTTTGCACCCTTTCAAAGTCCAAATTCTTGCATGTCTCCCCCCTCGGCAAAGATATATAAAACATCTGCCCTAGCCTAAATAATAGTCACTTCACCACCAGCGTGTGCCCTCTTCGGTTGTACCCAGGTCCACCTCATCGACCATGTAGAACAGTAAGAACTCTTCTATCTCCATCTTGCTCTTAGCTCGACTCCTATCTGTTCACGGAACGTTCCTACTACAACTGTGTCTCTTCGTTTTTTGTGTGTGGACATTCCCAAGCTTTCCACTCTGCCTCGACCACAACTGCCTGTACTCTGTGAGAACTGTTAAAGGTCCTCCAAGGTGTAGAGAGGTACTGGAAAACTCTCCACGCCCTGACTGTCCCTCTCGGTTACTACTGGTTTGACCCTCAGTTATCACAGCTATAGCGAGAGTCGACAGGATAACCAAAACGAAGGACACCACAACGAAGAAGGTAAGAAGACTGTCCAGATAGAAAAGAGAGAAAGAGAGAGAAAGAGCCAAGATGGAAGAACAAACCGACCAGTCCAACGATACGACCGAGCCATCTGTCCCCAAACAAGAGACGACATTTGAAGAGGAGGAAACGTCGCCGACCCCCAAGGTACCTCCACAAACCCGCTGACACAGATCACTGATGCCCTGAGTAAGCTGCTGGTCGCCCGATAGAGGTGAGTCCATACGATGGTACCTTTGAAGCCCAGAGCTTTTTCGACAACTTCGATGCCCAAGCAGACCGAGCTGAGCTGACCTACACGGACCGCCTACGCAAGTTACCCTGCTACCTGCAAGGTAAGCCACTCCAATATTTCTGAAGCCTACAGTTAGGTAGGTTATTTTATAATGAAGCCCGCCAGACACTGATAGACTTATTCCCAGCAATGACAGAAGCGTCGTTTGCACGCTTTTTGGCCATCAAGATGACAACCCAAATGCCCCTAGAAGACTACAACCGAAACAAAACGGTAATGGGCATGAGACTAAACCTACCCGCCGACAATTAATAGAGTCTCTGACCGACGGACTACCCATCGCAGACCAGCGATTAATCGCAACGGTACAACCAAACACCATTAAAGAATTGTTCGACCTAGTGTCAAGAATAACCCAGTGTGCCACCAGTGCAGCGTACCAGCGCCAAATAGACAAGGCCCCACACCCAACCTACCACAACCCACCACCGCGGTACAACAACTAGCGGTCATTACGTGTAACCTACCAAGTTACACCCCCACCCTCGCCTTGCAAGTATGGCAATGCTATGCACTGGCACTTCCAGTGTGAACAACGGTTCCCACAGAGCCGAACACGCCAAGTCTACAGCTAGAGACCACGCACAACCACTGTGCCAAAACGTGGTACTCACACCCGGCCCAAGGTCCAACCACTGAGCCCTGTTCCCCAATTCCAAGCTGCAAGCCAAGACGACTCTACAAGCCCCACGAGCAACTCAACGGTAGGAAAACCTGCAACCTTTTTTTGTTGAACAGCTCGTAATATGGACTGAACTGTCACCAAATGTAAATTTTCCTTTTTTAATAGACACGGGATCATCTATAAACATACTTAACTTAGATACTTTAAGAACCATAGAAAATAGATTACCATATAAAATTATTATCCATCAGTACAGTTTAACTATAAACGCAATAGCCCACAATGTAAATACTCTTGGATATATTTTTTTAAAACTTAAAATCGGTAACCTCACCCAAAAACTAAATTTTTTTTATAATAGAAGCTTCACTACCTTTTGGTATTTTATCTGTTGAAGATATTAATCTGCGATTTTAAATGTTTCTTTTTGACCAGTATTTTGTTTTTGTTTTTGCTTTTCCTAAAATGCTTCTTTCTTCTTCTTCATTATTATTTGTTCTATATGCAAAGCTTTGTTTTTTGAGATTTGAATAAACAAATTCAAGTTTATTATATTTTTGTGTGCTTTTAAAGTAAAAACACGACAGGTTATGGACCTAACCACGTATTCACTGCGAAATATAACTAAAACGAAGCAACGGTAAGCTTAAAAAGAATTCTATTTTGTTTATCACATTAAAATTTATATTAGTAATGGCTGGAATGGATAATATTAAAATGGGTATGAATATTCCCAAATTGGAAGGATTAATAAACTGGCCAGAATATAAGAAAAATATAAAATTGCTTTTAACAATAAAGTAATAGGCGTTGTTGATGGAACATATAGAAAGCCCATAAAACAAGAAACAAATGAAGAAAAAGAGGCATATGTAAAATGGGAAAGTGAAGATGCAATATCCCAATTGTTATTCACAACAAGTGTGATGCCTGATGTGAGTCAACTAATCATTCCCTGCTCAAGTGCTAAAGTAATGTGGGACAAATTGTTAAGTGTTTTTGAGCAAAGCTCTGGTCAAAGATTAGACATGCTTTATAATCAATTCTTTAATTTTAAGAAGGATCCTACAGATGATATTTCAAAGCACATTTCAAAACTAGAAAGTTTATGGAATGATATGCAAAATGAACTTACTAAACAAGAAAATTTGAAATTGCCTGAATCCATGCTGATGTGCAGAATCATAAACACCTTGCCTGATGAATATTTTGATTTTAAAAGTGTTTGGGAATCAGTGTCTAAAGAAGAACGTTCTGTAGACAATTTCACACAAAGGCTTCGGTTACTCGAAATAAGAATTCAACAGCGAGATGAATGCAGCGCATCAAGTTCGACAGCACTAATGGCAAATGCATATGAAAATAAGCAAAATATAAAAGGAAAAGTTACCAAAAGTAATTAAAATTTTCAGAAAACAAGAGAATGTTACTTTTGTCATAGAAAAGGACACTTGGCCAAAGATTGTAGGTATGCAAAACAGAAGAAACTAAAGGATAAAGAAAAAGATGAAACTAAATTAAAACTTAATTCAAAATTAAGTGAAAGTTTAATCAGTGAAGGATTCAATGAACAAGATGAAGACATTTGGATTGGTGACTCAGGAGCTACTAACCACATTACAAGAAATGCAAGTTTTTATACTTCTTATAAGGATTTTCCTACCCAACAGACTGTTAAAGTTGGAAGTAATGAAAAATTGATAGCTTATGGAAGTGGAACTATAACAATTGAAACTTGTGTAAAAGGTAAATGGCAAACTCACTACCTAACTGATGTATGGTATGTTCCCAATTTCAGTCGTAATGTGATGTCATTACAGTCCACATTGGATAAAGGGTTTGAAATGAAAATGGATAAAAAAGTTGTAAACCTTTTAAGACAACAACTGGAGAAGCTATTGTAGAAGGGAAAAGACTACCAGGAAGCTTGTATGGTATGTTAATAACAAGTATCAAACCTGAAAATGCTGCAGAAGTCAATTTAGCCAAAACCCAAAATGTCAATATGCTACAACTATGGCATGAAAGATTTGGACATTAAAATAAAAGACATGTTCAAAAATGGCTTAAAGAACAAGGAATAGATGCAGTCATGGACAATGAACCTTGCAAGGCATGCATTTATGGCAAACAACAGACTGAGTTTTGGATCAAGAGAACAATATGCTTCTACCCAACCTGGAAACTTAATTAATGTAGATGTATGTGGCCCTATGCAGAAGGTTTCGAAAGGAAGGATGAGATACTTTGTGTGTTTCAAAGATGATTTTACAAAATACCGATCAGTGTATTTCCTAAAAGAAAAGTCACAAGTCATTGAAAAGCTAGAACAATTTCTCTTGGAAACAAAGACTACTGGACATATAGTGAAAGAAATTCTCACAGATGGAGGAAAGGAGTTTGTAAATAAAGAAACCTCAAAAATTACAAACAAGTATGGTATTAATCATAGGATCACAATGCCATATACTCCACAACAGAATGGTTCAGCGGAAAGAGAAAACAGGACTTTAATAGAAGCAGCTCGTTCAATGATATATGCCAAAAATATGAGCCTAAAGCTTTGGGCAGAGGCAGTTAACACTGCTTCATAGGTTTTGAATAGAACAGGACCAACACAAATTGAGGGAAAGACACCTTATGTACTATGGTGTTTGAAAAAAAAAAAAACAGAAGTTAATCATCTTCGAATATTTGGAACTGAATGTTTTGTTCATCTGCCTGATGAAAAGAGAAGAAGGTTAGAAGTCCAAAGCAAAAAGGTTTTTAGTTGGTTATTGCAGTAACAAGGATTAGGTATCGAATCTGGATGCCAAACTCAAACAAAGTTTTCACAAGTAGGGATGTAATATTCAAGGAAACTATACCAACATTTACCTTTGATATTGAAAAAAGAATTAAGGAACTTTCAAGTAATCAGATTGATGAACAAAATGATACTCAAGATATTGAGGAAATTGAAAGCAATGTTCAAACATAAGACGTATACAATCTAAGAGATCGATCAAATATATCAAAACCTCTAAGGTATATTGATGCTGAAATAAATATTGCAGAAGGTCTTGAACCCAAGACATACAAAGAAGCAATGGATTCTCCAAATGCACAGTTTTGGAAAGAAGCAATGAATGAAGAAATGAATTATTTAACGAAAATGATGTATACCAATGCACAACATTACCACCTGGCCAAAAACCAATTGATTGTAAATGGGTATTAAAGACCAAATTGAATTCTAAAGGAGAGATTACAAGATATAAGGAAAGACTGGTGGCAAAAGGGTTTGTACAAAAGAAGGGTATAGATTATGAAGAAACATTTAGTCCTGTGGCAAGACATGACACCATAAGAACTCTTTTAGCAATTGCTGCTAATAAAGACTTAAAATTGGTACAGTTTGACATAAAGACAGCCTTTCTATATGGAGACTTACAAGTTAAAATTTATATCAAACAACCTGAAGGATTCAACAATGGAACAGATCTTGTATGGAAATTAAAGAAAAGGCTCTATGGACTTAAACAATCACCAAGATGCTGGAATCAGAAAATAGTCAACTTCATGAAAGAAAGATGTCTGAAGGAAAATACAGCTGACCCCTGTTTATTCTTCAGAAAAAAAAATGATCAACTACTCATTATCGCCATATATGTTGATGATGGAATCATTGCTGGTACAAATGAACAGGAAATCAAAGAATTTCATGATTAACTAATGTTTTCATTTAAGATCACAAGTGAACCATTAAATTACTTTTTGGGTATTCAGATAGAGCGGCAACAGGATGGGTCAATCTTTATAAATCAAAAGGCATATATAAAAAGAATTCTTGAGAAATTCAATATGTCTCAAGCGAATAAAGTGGGAACATCAACTGATAATTCTACTGTTCCTGGGGAAGCAGAGATTCTAGAATATGTTCCCTTTCGTGAAGCGATTGGTAGTCTGATGCATCTGAGCTGCTTATCAAGACCCAATATCACTTTTGCACTGAATAAAGTTTCTCAAAAACTTGCAGCACCAACAATATATGACTGGGAAGCAGTTAAATGAATCTTCAAATATCTAGTAGGAACAACTGTATATGGAATTATGTGCCAAAAGGGTCATAAAGTAGGAGTTTTGGAATCTTTCAGTGATGCAGATTTTGCTGGAGACCCAGAAACTAGAAGATCTACCAGTGGAGTTGTGTGTAAACTGGCTGGTGGTGCTATTTCTTGGCTTAGCCAAAAACAAAGATCTGTATCTTTGTCAACAACTGAGGCCGAACTCGTGACAGCAAGCAATACAGCAAAGGAAGTCATATGGTTAAATAGACTTTTCAGTGAAATTTCTCCACTAAAAGAACAACCAGTTATAAAAGTTGATAATGCAAGTACAATTAAATTGATCAAAAATCCTGAATTTCATAAGAGAACCAAACATATAGAAGTAAGACACTATTTTGTGAGACAAAAGTATCAAGAAGGTATTTTCAATGTAGAACATATTTCTGGAAAAGATCAAGTTGCTGACATTATCACCAAAGGGATCCCTAAGCCGCGTTTCCAAATGCTGAGATATCTACTGGGTATGAGGGACATTTGAAATCTGATTAATGGGAAGTGTTGAAGATATTTATCTGCGATTTTAAATGTTTCTTTTTGACCAGTACTTTTGTTTTTGTTTTTCCTAAAATGTTTCTTTCTTCTTCTTCCTTAATATTTGTTCTATATGCAAAGCCCTGTTTTTTGAGACTTGAATAAACAAATTCAAGTTTATTATATTTTTGTGTGCTTTTAAAGTTAAAACACATTATCTATTAATACCCTTAAAACATTTAAATTACTTATAGATTTTAATAATCTCCAAATTTATCAAAAGAATGATCTCCCAACAAATGTCTATAAGTTCACCAAGAGCAAACAGGATTTATGTCCCAATCAACCGAGGGAAACAACTATTTTTACCACCCTTCCCTCGAACCAGTCTTGTTTACATGTGGCGGATCCGGCCCCTATATTTTCCCCCACTGTTGTATCACCCCCTATATCTCCTGCCCATGATATTGAGTTATCTATACCTCCTAATGCGGCACCTCAGTTAGAACATTGTCCACACAAACTTCACCGAATTCTATACAAATTCTTGCATGTGTTCTCTACTAATAAATACAATGTGCCCAAATTAAACATACCACCGATAAAAATCAATACCACTACAGATAAAATAATAGCATTACGCCCATATAGAGTGCCACTACACGACGAACAAGAAATACAAACCCAAATAGAGCAAATGCTCCAACATGGTATCATTGCCCCGTCAGTCTCACCTTATGCCAGTCCAATAACTCTTGTTACGAAACATGACAAAACGAAACGTTTCTGTGTTGATTACAGAAAACTCAATGAAATCATCGCTCCAGACGTACATCCTTCACCTTTAATAGAAACCATTCTTGACAAATTGTCGAAAGCCAAATACTACTCTTCTGTAGATATAGCATCTGCATATTGGCAAGTGGAAATAGAACCTAACTCACGTAAACTACTAGCTAGTGACGTTAGATAGTCTGTACGAATTTTGTAGACTTACAAATGAATTTAAAAATTCTCCACAGATATACCATTGTGCCATAAACCAGGCCATGCAAAAATATAAACTAAATTTTGTTACCCATTACTTCGATGATTTCATTATTTTTTCTGACACCTTAGAGGATCATCTACAACACCTACAACAATTTCTAACGGTGTGTCAACACGAAAACATCAAACTCAATTATAATAAATGTTTGTTTTTTAAAACATCTATAGATTTCTTAGGATACACTGTTACCTCAGGTACTTATGCACCACAGACGCGCAACCTTGATACCATAAATGTCATCAAACCACCTACCAATCAAAAGAGGCTACAATCATTCTTAGGAGCAGTGAACATTTATAATAAGTTTATACCAGATTATACCCGCTTACGAGCACCTTTAAATAAACTACTTAAAAAAGATGTGAAATAGAATTGGGACCCAGACTGTCAACAAGCCTTCCACACTCTCAAAGAGAGTTTAACAAGTAAACCAGTACTACACTTCTATCAAGTCGGTTTTCCATGCTGCCTTTATTGCGACGCATCCACCCAAGGTATCGCAGGAATACTCAAACAGGTATATCCAGACGGACAAGTACATCCTGTACAATATTTCAGCGGCGCCCTTAGAGCACATGAGAGAAACTACACCGTTTCCGAACTCGAGTGCCTCGCCATCGTCGAAAGTGTAGGCAAATTCCAAATATACCTCACCGGTATAAAATTCACCATATACACAGATCACCAAGCTTTACAATGGCTTTAAACTATTTAAAAAATCTGTCAGGACGACTCTTTAGATGGAGCCTGAGGCTATCTACCTATAATTACGAAATCCACTACCTCAAAGGCAGCCAACAGTACGAAGCAGATTTACTATCACGAAACCCCTTTGTAGGATTTATCAGTGCTGATATTATTAAAAAGCATCAACCAACAGCATCCACATTCAACATTGATACAAACGGCTTACATACCATTACCCGAAAAGGTGTAACTAAAATAATAATTCCCGAAACCCTGCAACATACTCTCATGAACAAAGTTCACCAAGAATATAACCACCCAGGCATCTCTCAGATGACCCGCATAATTATTACCCAGTACTACTGGAAAGGCATCTCTAAATCTATAGAAATATTTGTCAGGTCGGGTCACACCTGCCAAATCATTAAAAGGCCCAAAGGTAAACCCTATTGTGCCCTCGGACAAATTCCACCACCTCAACAACCATCGACTTAATCTCTATAGATATCATAGCTGGATTTTCGAAATATGGACAGTCCAAGACATATCTACACGTAATAGTGGATCATTTAACGCGATATGCTTGGACCTTTCCATCGAAGTCCACCAGTACCCTAACGTACATTCAAACCCTCAAAACTGTACTACAACAAGAATCTCCAAAACGTCTATTATCTGACAGAGTGCCCGCTTTTACCTCAGAAAAATTCTGTAAATTTCTAATAACACATGGTATACAACCCCTACTCACCACAAACAATAACCCACAAGCAAACGGTTTAATAGAACGCTTAAATTCCACCATTACAGGCAAGCACAGACTAGCTTATCTAGAAAATCTAAAAGCTTCCTGGACTAAACAAGTTAAGTGCGTCACTCAGACGTATAATAACACACCCCATTCTGTCACCAGTTTTCCACCCACCTACTTAATGTTCAATGTTGTCCCCCCAGATCTAAGAACTCATCTTAACCCATACCCCGAAATAAATATAGCTCGAGAGATAGCACGCTCTCGTACCCAAAATAAGCATAAAAAGATAAAGAAACATTTGATAAGCAGCACAGAGCACCACATTTCGAAGTGAATGATCTTGTTATGTCCAAAAATTATAGACATCCAGACACAGGTAAATTAGCACCATTTTTTACTGGATCATATACAATAATTGAAATAATCTCACCCAATGTCGTTTGAATAGATCGCCCCAATCAACCCCTCAATAGAGACAGTGACACCATACATGTCAATAAATTAAAATATTACACAGAGAATGTTCTGTACATCACACCTCCACAACCCCAATTTGTTCGAAACCCACAGCTATTGTCTCAAGATGTATATCTCACCCCTTTCAATCATTTGACTCCAGATATCTTCGAGACGCAACTATACCGAATTATTACGCCTACAACCTCACAGCCCTTTTTACATTTAAATCCCGGTATTTTCAAATAGGCAAATAATATGCCAACCTCAACAAAAGAGGAGAAAGAATTTGACGCACGTGCGCCGCAGACAAGCCCCATATCTTTCCCTTCAAAAACATCGCACCCGGTCGTAAAAATGGACATGATCACCGCTAGTTGACATACCAAAGACCCCAGTGATGATTGACTAAACATCTCGAGACAAAATTCCCGCGTCACTAAATCCATCGCCACTCTACCCCTAACTCGCCTCCAGTAAATTAGGGCCGTGTCCTGCATTCCTTTTATTCCACACCTTTTACTACATTAACAGTCGATATCTTAACCTAACTTTTAAAACATTTAGATATTGGAATTTGAACCAGACCTACCCAAAATTGAACATTTTGATATTTTCTGATCCTGTGTAAATCTCTATTTTTTTTCTACATATCAAACATTTTACACATGTTAAATTGATAACAATATTTATTTATATTATATTTTTGTATAAAATATTTTTTAATTTTATTTTTTTACCTTTCAATTATATAATGCAAATTTTTAATCCAACATTATTTTTTAAAATCAATTTTACTTTCATTTTTCATGATATATTTTAATATTACAAAACATTTATTTGTTGTCAAAAATCACTTTAATTTTTCATTATTACTTTTATATATTACATGTTTGATTTTGTCCACTTAAACTTTGTTCAACCACAATGATATTTCTATATTTTTATTCATTTTATATTTGTTATTATACCTGTTTGTGGCTTGAATGTTCAGTAAATGATACTAAGAAGCACTTTGCCACTTGTCTTGAATTATTTTATTGTCTTTGGGTTTTAGAGTTAGGAGTAGCTACCACATGATTTTAGAATACATGAATTTGATTTAGATTTTGATACTAGTGATAGAGAGAGAGAGAAAAGAAAAACTATTAATTAACCAAACTGTAAATTTACATACATGTTGATTGCTTTAAAATTTACATATTAAAGATTTATATTGTACAATTGAATTTAGAATATTTTGGCTTAATTTTCATATATAAAATTGAATTTAAGGAAATTATTAACTATAGGATCCAACATACTCCCCCGGCTGGGAAGAGATGACCAGAAAATAAAAATAAAAAAAAGAGTTCCAATAGTATAGATGCTGGACTAATTGATTCCGACTATGTAGCTAAGATTACAATTCTCATTGTTTGAAAGGTAATGGAATCAGCTTTGTAATGTGTCTCTTGAAGACTCCTTTTGAAGTCTTTATCTGGACTACCCGGACATTCTTGTCCTCTCCTGGAAATATCTCCTGAATCCTAGCCAAAGGCCAGTGAAGTGGAGATATTTGAGCCTCTTTGAGGTAAACTAGTTGACCTATTTGGATATTGTCTTGTTTGATTCGCCATTTACCACGGCCTTGGAAGTTGCTCAGATATTCCTTGGGCCATCTTGACCAGAATGAGTTTTTTAGTTTTTGAATCAGCTTCCATCTTTGAGTATCCGATTGAGGTGAATCTTGGATGAGATTTTCAGATTCGTTGGCCAGTTCTCTTTCGGGAACTGCTGGATTATCAGACTCTGCGGCTGCTAAGTCGGATTCAATAGGATCTTCCCAAGTTTTTGATTCAGCTTTTATGCATGAGCCTTGTTCGGTCGATTCCTCTAAATGTTCTTTGGAGAGTTGTCGACTTTCTGCCGCCTTCTCAAAATCTTCCAGATTGACTGCCTTTTCTAAAGCTTCGGGTCTTAAGACTTCTTTCTTCAAGATTTCTGGCCATTCTATATATGCCGATGAACTGTAATTTTCATCGTCGTCTTCAGATTCCTTGACGTCTTCTAAGCATAGAGAATCGATGGGTTTCCAGCGGGATAATTTAGCCTTTTCACCGCTCTGTAGATAATCCTTTGTTGATGTATCCACAATTTCAACAGGTACAACTTTCTCTTTGCTTGACGATTCATTAGCTTCTGTAGAAATATTGATTATACCACTGGTAGCCTCTTTAGGTCGATTAAGATCAGCTTCAACCACATTGAGGTGAGCTGGGTCATCATGGCACAGTTCCTTCTTATCCAGAGCTTCTACACTGACCACTGGTTCTTTCGAATATTTGCCTTCCGATTTATCAATAACCGAAACTTCGGAGATTTCAATCTTTGGAGTCCCGATATCTTTGTTAGACTCTTCGTCTTCAATGACAAAAGTGGTTTCTAAAATTGAAGAATCTTCTTGATTCTCATCAATAGCCTCAGGAATGTCGGCATTCTCAGTTAAGAGATTTTTGATAAGTGATTCCTGGCGTGGGGGTTTTGGTTGTAAGAGAGGGAAGTTTTGATTTTCATTTAAATAGGAATACTTGAGTCTACCTCCAACTCTTAGAAGTCCTTGAGTGTCTAAAAAGGGATTTAGAGAAGTTAGCTTGTTGGACAGAGGTAGTTGTTTGTTTGACTTCAGTAATTTTATTTCCGTGCAGAATTCAACTTGCTGGATTGATTTGACTAAGACTTGAATTGCCTTTGTTAATTCTCTTGTTGTCAAAGGTCCTTTCTGACGAATTGGATCAAAGAGGAGGCAATTGTAGTAGAATCTCCAACACCAAGCTGTTATTCAGATCAATTTGGTAATTGTGGAATACCTTTCAATGAATTCTAGATTTAACATAGTTTCTGAATTTTGAATTAAGGTTGTTTGATCCAACACTTGACCCTCACCGACTTCTTCTTGAATGATATTGAGATTTACTTGGGTTGGTGAAGAAGGAATATATCGAACATTATTTTCTTGAAGCCAAATAGGACCCCGCCACCAAATTCTATGATTGACCAAGTCTTGAGGCATGATTCCTCTTGATGCGCAATCAGCTGGATTATCTTGACTGGATACATGGAACCAATCAGTGATTTGAGTCAAATTTTGAATTGACGACACTCTGTTCGAAACAAAGGCCTTCCATCTGCTGGCATCTGATCTTATCCAATCTATGCAGATTTGTGAATCAGTCCACAAAAAGGTTTTGTCAGGTTGAAAAGGAAATGATTCAAGAATGACTTGATTCAGTTGAGCCAAAAGCAATGCTGCACTTAGTTCAAGTCTTGGAATTGTAATGGTCTTTAATGGTGCAACCTTAGTTTTTGAGGTTATCAGATTGATTTTGATCTTTTGAATTTTGAATCTAGTTTTCAAGTAAAAAACTGCTGAATAAGCATTAAGGGATGCATCACAAAATCCATGTAGTTGTAATTCTTCTATTTCAGAAGATGAACTGTTCAGGTATCTTGGTATTTTGATTTCCTTTAGGCACGATAGTTGAGTTTGGAATTTATTCCAATTTGACTTTATATCTGATTCAATTGGTTCATCCCATGAAGTTCTCTCAGCAGGAAGTTGACGTTTTCGCCTATAATAGGGTGGTGGCTTTATCTTAGGAATAATCGAAGTTTCTTTCTTAGATGAGAGTGGTTCACTTGACTGAGAAGCGAGAGGTTGTTCTGGAGTGGATGGTTGACTTGATTCAGAAGGAAGTAATTGGTTTTGTTTAGAAGTAATTTGTGGAGTTAACTTGGAGATACGTGACTTTTTAGATTTACTTGGAATTTCTTCAGATTTACTTGGATTATCTTCGGATCTACTTAGATTTTCTTCAGATTTACTTGAATTATCTTCAGATTTACTTGGATTTTCCTGTAGCCCTTTTTCCAATGCTTGAGATCTTGAATCACCTAAATTGGGTGTTGATTTAAAAGGGAGATTGACTGAATATCTGCCCTCAATGTCTCTTTTGAGGTTTGACTTGAATAATATCTCACAGGCCTTCTTTGTACCCAACTGGGCCTTAGAAATTGGGACATCTTCGATTTCCCAGAATTTTCTTATGCTGGAATCAAGTTCAGTGGTACAGTGATTGATTACCGAAGTATTCGACTTAATATTTGAATGGATTCTCCCAGAAACAAGCCAACCTAACTTGGTTTTAAGTGCTATAGGATGGTGCTTTAAATCTGTTTTCTGACCTAGAATGATTTCTACAAAGGTATCTGCACCCAAAATTAGGTCTATGGGCTTGGTGACATAGAATTCTGGGTCTGCCAAGAGCAAATTTTCTAACTGAGGAAAGTCTGCTGACTGAATTTGGAAGTTTGGAAGGTCTGCAGTTACCCTCCCAACCACAAATGCTCTGGCAGAAAATAATTGATCATTATGATGTGGGGTGAACTCTATTTCAACCTGCGATGTTGTCCTGTTGACAACAATGTCACCTACACCTTTTAGTGTATAAGAATTTTTCATTTTTTCAAGTCCCAACTTGTGGCAACATTGTTCTGAAATTAGGCATGTTTGGAACCCATTGTCCACTAATGCTCTACATAGCACAAATGAGCCATCCTTCGCCTTGACCTTAATAAGGGCTGTTGACAGTAGAATATTTGTTTCCGTTTCCAAAGGCATCACATTACAGATGGTATTTGTTGAAATCAACATCTCTTGAGAGGTTGTTGGTTGTGGAATGGATGGTTCAGAGTTGTATCCATGCAGAAGAGTATGATGGTTCTGCTTGCAGTTTTTACATCTTGATGTGATGAGACATTTGGATATCTCATGATTTGCTCTAAGGCAATTTTGACAAAGTTTATGTTTTTTAACTAATTCCCATTTTTTAGGCAAGGGAAGATTTATGAATCTATGGCAGTCATTTAGTTTATGAATTTGATGACATAAAATACAATTTTGACCTTTGTTGACATAAAGGCCGTGAGCCATCATATTTTTGCTAGAGGTTTTTTGTTCCTGGAACAAAGGAATTCTCATACCTTGCAGGCTTCTAGCATGTTTTTCTAAAAATTTCACAAAGTTTTCAAATGTTGGATATTCTTCATTTTGAAGGGTTAATTCCCATTCTTTCCTGAGGGCTTCACCAATTCTTTTTTCAAAAAAATTGATCAGGATTAGATCTGTTAATGTGTTTTTCTCAAGTCCTAGCACTGAGAGATTTCTAATGCCTTCATTGCAAACATCAAGGATTTCATAGAGAGAACCAGCCGAAATAGATTTTAATGGCCTTATGGAGAATATTTTGTTGATTTGTGAAAAAGCCAATTCTCTTCTGTTATTAAATCTATTGCATAAGGTATCCCATGCTTGCTGGTAGTTTTTGTCAGAAATGGGAAAACCCCGAATCAACTTTTCCGCAGGACCCTTAACTGATGCATTTAGATATTGAAATTTTTGTATTTCCGTTAGTGTTTGATTTGAATTAATGGTGGAGTTAAATATTTCTCTAAAACTAAGCCAATTGGCTGAATCACCATTGAAAATGGGTAAATTTATCTTAGGTAGCTTAGCATTGGATTCGGGCAGTTGTTTATCACTATGAGTATTTTCTTTGGTTTCAATCAAAGATAAAGCTTCTTCAATAGACACCAACATATTAAAAATATCCTCTTTGGCTTTTGAATAATCGTCATATTGTGTCTCATCTAACTCTGATTCTAATAATGTGTTGATAACTTGATTTAGGCTAATTTTCCTTTCATTAACTTCTTGTTGGAATAGCTTTAATCTATGTATGTTTTTGGATTCTACAATAGCTTTATTCTTTGATTCCATATCCTTTATTTCCTGAATAATAAAGTTGAATTTGTGCCGAATTTTAACTTCTGATTTGGGCATGACTTTATTTTAAGAATTTTAAGTTTTCAAATGGCTTACCTTAATTTTTTAAAGTATCCGGCTCGAGGGACCATACTGTTTGTGGCTTGAATGTTCAGTAAATGATACTAAGAAGCACTTTGCCACTTGTCTTGAATTATTTTATTGTCTTTGGGTTTTAGAGTTAGGAGTAGCTTCACATGATTTTAGAATACATGAATTTGATTTAGATTTTGATACTAGTGATAGAGAGAGAGAGAAAAGAAAAACTATTAATTAACCAAACTGGAAATTTACATACATGTTGATTGCTTTAAAATTTACATATTAAAGATTTATATTGTACAATTGAATTTAGAATATTTTGGCTTAATTTTCATATATAAAATTGAATTTAAGGAAATTATTAACTATAGGATCCAACAATACCTTTATATAATATGACCATGTTTATCTATCGGGCATTCAGCAATCGTTTATAACAATCTGTTTCTCTAACCACTTTAGTGTACTTTTCACTACTATATATTTCAGCCATTGCTTCACATCAACGTAGAAAAATCACTGCTTGACAATTTTTTTTTATTTTGTAATTTCAACGAACTCTTTGAAGACAGTTCCCCAGATTTGAAAATCCCAACTTCTCCATTGTTAGGAGCGGCTGCACATGGCATCTGTTCCTCATGTCAGAGGCTGCCATTTCTTTTGGAGCTAAGTCGGCCTGCCACTGAGTAGTGCTCCCAGTCTTAAAGAAGAGAGTCAAGGGATGTGAAAAAGCTAGTAAAGAAAGTATGTGCCGCTGTGTCAGAAATGGTCAAATGATCACATGGGATAGGTAAGGATCTCTGTTCGATTCTTTTAATCTACCATAATGCATTATAAAGAGCAAGCTGTAATATACAGGGAACATCATCCAACAACAGCCGTTAACAAGAGGGAGCATGTCATCACTACTGGCCAGATAGGCTTCTGATTGGTCAGTTGTTCATCAAAATTTATTACAATACACAAGACTATTTCCAAAGAAATAAACAAACTGAATGAAATTAGTAAAATATGCTTTTAGATTTTTCTATCACATGTGAAGGTACCTGAAAATCAAAAGGCCAACTTATTCACAAAGTACACCATGATATAATAGAGAATCTAAGAAAAATGTTTACTTCAACCAATTAAAACAGTCAAAATAAAACAACAAAAAAATCACTGATTCATATGAAATATCAAATAGAAACACTAAATGAGAAAACTCTTCATTAAAGAATAAAATAATCACCGCTATTACCCTTTTTAAGAATCAGGTCACCTGCATACAATATCTTTATAAAAGGAACAAAAACCTTTCCTGAATACAAAATTGATGAGTACACTCACCACTCTATATATATATACTAAATTGTAGTAGGGTATAGAGTACTTAACTTGTGTGATTCTCAAAAAACTTTTAAAATCAAAAAGTGTATAAAGGAAAATTCTAAGTTCTTCAAGAAAATATGCAATAATAGTTTGTTCTGTGTGTTAATTTGATATAATAAATACTTCTTTAGACTATCAATTATAAAAATAAGATAGATATGGATTTACACAATTTGGATAATTTCATTAGAGTTATGTAATAAAAGTATAATAAAAACAATATAAATGAATGGTTCAAATAACTCACAGTTTGGATCTGGAAGATGTCTCTTAAAATAATAAGCCGAAATGGCATAATTAATCATTTCCATAATTTCACCATGTGGCAAGAGTAGTTTGAAGAACAGATATTAAAAATATATAAATAAATATTTTCAACAGGAAGTATTAGCACATTATCTGTGTACATGAAATTATACCATTTCAGCACATTTTTTTTTCTTTTATAAATAAAAAATCTTCCCCTTTTCTCTGACCTGTGGTAAAAATATATATATATTGTCATTTCTTATTTAAAAATATGGTTTTATTTTATTAAAATAATAAAATAGGATTCTCAAAAGTTGAAAAAAATTGCTTCTTTTGGTCTTTTGTGTGTGTATTAGCAATAAAGTCAAATGAGGAAACTTATAATTTGATAAAAGTTTATTTTGATATATATTCAGATACATTTAAAGCCGGTTTAAGAATATTGTAATAAGTTGTATTGATGATTATATATATATATAAATATATATTTTTATATATGTATGTGTACGTATAGTACTTGTTAGAAACTTTAGCAAAAAAATTAGTAAAAAAAGGTGACTATGAAAAATGGAAAAAGTACAAATATTATAGTCTACAAAAAAGGAGGAATGACAATCTCTTATTCAAGGCTTTGTACAATATTCTACAAAATAAATACATTTAGAGTATTTTAAATTTTCCTTGGAGTGTGTCTTCAATAAAGTAATAAAATCCCTGATATGACCTTGTGGTGACATTGCTGCTGAACACACCCTTTTACTTATTGACGTCATATAAATCAACATATTTTGAATAGTGTAAAGTCGTTCATCTCGTCTAAAGTCAAGTGTCTATTTAAATAACTTGTCATTGTAACAACAGTCTTTGATTTCCAGACTTAAGTCTGGTCATCTACGGACAATGACTTGCCAGAATGGTTGCAGGGTTTTCCCACTATGTACTAGTGCAATTCTCAGCCTGCAACCCCGAGAAATATAATTGACTGTATTGACTCATCCACTGATGAGCCGTACTCTTCCCTGGCAGTGTGATTGAGTGGAGATAAGAAAGAAGACTTGCCATTGCTGGGTTTTCTCATGTATGAAAGTTTTTAGGTTCTATTATGAAATGCAGTAGAACCACCCTGTAGAAAAACCCCTATTTGCAGAGCCGAAGTGTCCTTTATGGAGAGGTGTCCTATTACAGGAGTTGCTAAATTTTAAAAATGGTAATTTTGCAAATGAAAACTGTCTTTTGTGCGGAGGTGTCTTCTAAATGGAGTTTTACTGTAATGGGTGTTTTTCCTAAAGTCACATTGAGGGCAGGAATTAGGTTTTTTTGCTATGTTTAATTTGATGTTTTTTTAAATACCTTGGACTTGTAGTCCTATAGTTACAGTGTGGGCAAGAGTGAGGTCTTTCTACTATATGAGTGTTTAAATGTTGTTTTAGATTAGTAGGTCTAATTGTTTTATAATCACAGTAAGAACATGTGTATGGTTTTTCGCCTGTATGTATGAATTTATGTCCTTTTAATAGGCTTTTAGTTTTTGTGCTGAATTCACAATAAGGGCAGGAAAAGGGTTTTTCTCCTGTATGTTTTAATTGGTGTATTTTTAATTTACTTGCAGTTGTTGTACTGTAGTCACAGTGTGGGCAGGAATACGGTTTTTCTCCTGTATGTAGTAATTGGTGTATTTTTAATTTGTGTGCAGCTGTAGTTCTATAGTCACAATGGGGGCAGGGGAAGGGTTTTTCTCCTGTATGTATTGATTGGTGTAGTTTTAATTTGTTTGCAGTTATTGTTCTATAGTCACAATGAGGGCAGGAGTAAGGTTTTTCTCCTGTATGTTTTAATTGGTGTTTTTTTAAATCGGAAGTTCTGCTTGTTTTATATTCACAGTGAGAACAGGAATAAGGTTTTTCTCCTGTATGTATATATAGGTGTTCTTTTAATTTTCCTGCAGCTATTGTTCTATAGTCACAATGAGGGCAGGGGAAGGGTTTTTCTCCTGTATGTATTGATTGGTGTAGTTTTAAGTTTCCTGCAATTATTGTTCTATAGTCACAATAAAGGCAGGTGTATGGTTTTTCTTCTGTATGTATTGATTGGTGCTTTTTTAAGTTTGCTGCAGTTGTTGTTCTATAGTCACAATGAGGGCAGGAGTAAGGTTTTTCTCCTGTATGTATTGATTGGTGTCTTTTTAAGTTTCCTGCAGTTATTGTTCTATAGTCACAAAGAGGGCAGGGGAAGGGTTTTTCTCCTGTATGTATTAATTGGTGTATTTTTAAACTATATGACTGTTTTGCCCTATAGTCACAATGAGGGCAGGAATAAGGTTTTTCTTCTGTATGTACAGATTCGTGCATTTTTAATTGCAAGTTGCTGCTTGTTCTATATACAGAGTGAGAACTATAGTTGGAAATTTTTTCTTGTATATATAAATTAATGCTTTTTATTTAATAATCTTGGCTTGTTCTATAGTCACAGTAAGAGCGACTCTAAGGTTTTTCTCCTGGATGAGTACAGCTTTGTGCTTTTTAAATGACAATAATTGTTAGCTCTATAATCACAGTAAGGTGCTATTTCTGTAGATCTGCAGTGATTCATTTTGTGACATTTCACATATTAATTTATAGTTATTTTGAGAATTGAAATATATTTTATCCTTTTCTATAGATTGGAGTGATATTGAAAATTTTTAAAGGGGGAAATAAATCTTTGAAATAGATTTGAAAAATATATATTTCTTTTTCTAAAAATATGCTGCATAAATTTGTAAAGGGATGTTATAAAGGCAAAAATATCTTCTCAATAGCTTTTATCATATTGCATGTGGATACAACTTGAAATAATCCAGCTGCAGCTGTGATGCACTGTTGGAGACTGAAGAAGCATTACTGTTTCTTTAAATGTAGTTGGCTGTTTCTGGATTGAAGAATCAGGCTCATCTGGATTAAACACATCATGATTCATTACAAAACAAAATAAAATGTAGAAAAGAGTAAATTTAAAAAAAATATTGTGTAAAACGAATTTTAAAAATACAAAATTTACTTCTCTTACTGTATTATTAAAAATTATAGATTATAATTGGGCCAAGAATCTGGGGTTCTCCCATCGAAAGTTATGATCCCTTGGTGTGTTGAATTAATGAGATTAACTGTAAATAGATTTATTTTTTACGATGTATCAAGGCTGACACTCAAGGATTAAAAGTATTGTAGTATATTTACCGCAGGCGCTTTATTTATAAAAACACTGAACGTATGCATTGAACAAAACTTTGTAATTGTCTTCTTTATAAAAATTTGGCAAAGAGACATTTGTTGTGCTAGTCATTTTGTATAATCTACGTACTTTTATTCTTTTCGCCCAATGTGATATTTTAGATGAAAAAATGTTGAGACTATTAAATATTAATTATTAGTAACAAGTACTTTGTTCTGAAATTTAGTTAAGAAGGAATAAAATATTGTGAACAAGATGATGATAAGTTAATATTTTGTGACGAAATAATTTTATAATCATAGAAGGACCAAATATATAACAATTATAGAGTCTGCAAATGAATCATTAATTTATTATCATTACAGTTGTAAAAAAATAAGTTCCAAAAATAATCAAATCTTAAAGTAAATAGGCTATCAACTGTATGAATAATTAAATAATAAATGTATGAAGATTATAAAAACTAAAGGTTTAGTTATTTAATACAGTAGAACCTCTCTGTAAAGAACACCTAATTTCATAGTCCATGTCTGTTTAATATAGGATTGAGATAGGTTTTCTGTTACAAGTAAGTTGCTAATTAGTAAAAATGGTAATTTTGCCATTTGGAAACTGTCCTTTGCAGAGGTTTCCTCTCATAGAGGCTCTACTGAATCTGAAATCAGCGTGGGGTTATGAAAAATAAAAATTATATATTAGATCGTTTGGAAAATTATGTGCACCTTCAATGTACGTTTTTATCTTTTTTTGTACGCTGATTGGTGTTATTGGAATTTTACCCTTTAATAGATCATGAATTTGGGGTAGAAATGAATTCATTGTAATTGAAATCAATGAGGTACAATTTGGAATATAGAATAGAAACACAAGGTAATAAGATTTTTCATCAAGAATGCTATGTTGATATTTTAATGGATTGATTACCTAACCACGTGCAAATCACCAATGTGAACAATCAGTTGTTTTGGAGGAGTAATGCTGCTTTTGAAGGAACTTACAATTCTGGAAAACAAAATCTCAATAAATTTTCTAAACAAAACTACAAACCACCCGCCCTTCTATCAAATCACAAACACAAATAAATCTTTAATATTGAGCTAGGAAATGATCTTTACAAAAAAAAACTACATATACCCAAGTTCCTACCGTTGAAAGAGTAAATCAATATGAAACAGACTATATAAAAATATACACTGGTGGCTGTGAATTTTTAGATGGGAGTGGTGTGCTCGTACAGAACAGAAACCAGTCTGGAACTGAAGGCCACCAACAAATTTGGAAAATTTGGGTTTAATGTTGAACTGGTTGCTAACAACTTTGTCTATAATACATAGAAAAGGAGGATCCGTATAGACTTGTCTTCTTCACACTTTGTCAACTCTACAAGCCATAGAGTATTGTCACACCAGCTCTATAATGTCCTTGAAAACAAATTGCTCTGAATTTAGACAAAATTTCACAGAGAAACACAAATCACCTTCCAGTGGATCACATCCCACTTAGAATTGATGGGAAACAAGCTGCAATGCCTAACTTAGACGTTGATTTCAACTCCTTCAAATGCCTACAAGAAAAAAATACAGGACTCAACATTCCATCATTGGTACCTAAACCCGGATATATTCTGGAAATTGAGATGAACAGACAAGCAGCAACCTGTATTTCTAGGCTCAAAACTGACAGCGAAACAAGACCACTTCTTTTCCGGGATGGTGTCAAGATTTTCCCATAATGCACTATCTACAGGACCAAAGAGGTCTCACCAGACCACCTCTTGGAATGTATGGGAGCCTCAAGACAGGACTTGTATTCCAACCCTAACAAGATTATAAATTCAATCCATGAATTCACTCTCCTTGACCTTGTATAATATTTCAATGAGATTTTAAAAAATTATGAATCTATATATATAAAAATGGATGTTTGTCCGTCCGTCCGTCCGTTCGTCAGTGATAATCTTCTACATCACTCAACCAATCGTGATGAAACTTTGGTAAGATGTTTAGTATACTACCGGGATGGTTTCTGGCTAATCACTCTTTAGAAATAACCTTTCGTTACATTTTTATTTACAATAAAACGTAAATTGCCATGAAACTTTGGGATGTTGTTTAGTATACTATCAGGACGATTTCTGGCTAATTATTTTAGAATAATATTTATAACAATAATTATAGCGAAATTGAGACATAGTGATTATATTCTGTGTTTGTGCATATGTAAATATTTTACAGAAAATGTGAGAACGTTCTATTAGAATATCTCGAAAACAAAAAACAATACATATAAACGAGTTCACTGACATTTATTAATGCAGTGATTGTAATCAATGATTACAATGAAGGGCTATATTATCTATATATATAAAAATCACTTTCAAATTTTAACGTAACGTTCCATTCTCAATCCCGTAGGGCTTTAGATCGGCTAAAACATTTTTATCTTTATAAGTGAATATTAACTTTACTGTAATGAATAGTTTAGTATAATGTTAATTTAACATATTACAATTTAGCCACAGCAACGCGTGGCCGTGTTCGCTAGTATATATATATTTTTTGCTTATCCCTAGTACACGTGGAACAGGCCATGATAATTATGGTGGGTAGAAGTTGGCGACTGCTTTTACTGTGAGTGCACCACATGTCTACACATGTGCTACACAAAGCAGTTCGACTTTTCACTTACAAATGTGCCAGATCCCCATTTTGGTTACTTGCACTCGCTGGTGGGGTTGGACTTTTGCAAGAATCGGGGGCCATTGGAGCATTTTTTTAATCATAAAAAAGTGCCCAATGCGGGAATCGAACCCGGGTCGTTGCAGTCGAAATCCAATGGTTTTGACTGTCCTTCCATCAACCCCCAAACTATGAATTTACTCCACCTAGGTTTCAAAATGCAGTGAAACCTATGTAGGGGAGGCAAGAAGATTCACAGGTCTGACTGAACATTAGAATATGTCAGAAACTAAGATAGCCATTCATTGATATTCCAACATACCTATATGACTGGTCACTCCTTCAACTTGAATCAAGCAATTGCACATTACAGCAATATTAGAAATAAGCACCAAAGGTTAATCATGGCAACCTTTTTATTACACTTACAAATGGCCTGCTAATACATCATATTGAAGAATACAGTGATAAATTAATAAATTATGTGAAAGTTAAGGATAATGCTTGTGCTTGTTTGAACGCCTTATTTTTGTGTAGATAAAAAGAATCAACACAAAAATAGGGTTTTTGACAAGCACAACCATTATCCTCAATTTTCACATAATTGTTTAATTTATCACTGTATTCTTCAACATGATGTATTAGCGTGCCATTTGGTAGTTGCACTATTTTTATTCATAAGCTTCTTTTTTAAAAAATAAAATAATTTTTTACTGCCCTTATCGGTATAAAATCAAAGCAGTGTAGTGCAATATTACAGCAGTATGGTAGATTACACTGGTGAAACCACTAGGAGGGTTCACTACTGATGAGCCAGGTCCAAATTTACCATTGCAGTGTAAGGGTAGTAGAAAATAGATTTTAAAAATAAGTTTAATTTCTTATACTTAATATTCTTTAGTTTTAGCTCAGTTATATAATTAAAAAAACTTTTGTTCAAAATTCCATTTATATATATGTGCAAATAATATATCATCATATTAAATTAGCTTTCTTTTAAAACCCATTAGTGTTACAGTCAAAGAACAGAGCGGATTGATGACTTGTTTTCTAATGTTATGATAATACAAAAATGAATATTTTCTCTTTCACTTTTTAATTTATCATTTAATTAGGTATATCAAAAAAGGTTTGAGAAGAGTATTTATTCATTGTTAATTAATTCTCTAAATGCCTATGTGATCCTAAAAAAGTTTTAAAATAGAATTAGATATCTTTTGAAAATAGAGCAACCCTTAAATATGTGTCTTTTTAATTGAGGAATTAGATATATATCTAGTTGCTATAGTAGGAATAATGCAAATATATAACACATTGTGTGTGAAATCAAAGTAGTATACATTTAAAGTTATTTTAAAAACGATTTAATGTTATATAAAATGCATTAAATATTTATAATAATTGCTTATTGATCCTGAAAAATATTATACAAAGTGTCAGAAATAAAATATATTCAAATTTTAATATATTTTTCTCATTTTTTGACTTTTAGAGAAATAATTTTTGATTTGCTTTGTTAACCCTTAATTACTCGCGTCGAGACACAGGTCTCACCTAAAATTTTAATCGAAAAAATAGATACGATTTTCGAGTCCAAATAATTTGTAAGTTTTTGTAGCTTAAGATAGCATCGAAATAAATATTTTAGACCATTTGTTCTATCGCTTGGCCCCTAGAAGGAAGAAAAATAAAACAAAAAAGCCACGCCTGAGACAAACGTCTCGACGCGAGTACTTGCGCAATAATTTTGGTTTAGGTTTCATTTTCTGGCTGGCTCTATCTTCGTAAAACAGTAAGTTATTGTTCTTCTTCTAAGTATATTTTTTGTTCCTAAATATCCTAAATTCTCTGTCTCTCTTAGATATTTAGAATTTATTTATTTTTATTCAATATTTTAATACTAAATATTTTCTAAAATATATATTATATTATAAAAAATGGCTAGTACTTCTGAGAGGAATCAGAGTGAATCCGACATGGATTGCGATGAAATAATTTGTGATTTATCCGATACTTCTGATACCGAAATTTATAGTTATCATGACACAGACTCTGAACAGAATTCAGAGGCGGATGAAGAATTACCAAATGATGTTTCTGAATTTTATTTTGGAAAGGATGGTGTCACAAAATGGAAAAAGACAATGTGGCAGAAAACCCAGATTCGTACAAGAAGTACAAATATAATTTCTCAATTGCCAGGGCCTAAATCTGAAGCAAAATCGATAGAATCTGAATCGGATGCATTTACAAAAATAATTGATATTGATATGGTACAAAAAATTGTAGATTGTACGAATGCTTATATAAGCAATATCAAAGAACATTTCTCTAGAGAAAGAGATGCCAAATTAACTACTGTAACAGAAATCCTAGCTTTATTTGGACTTTTGATAATGTCAGGTGTCAAAAGAGCTGCTCATTTAACTTATAAAGAGCTATGGGCGGTGGATGGCTCAGGAGTAGAAATTGTGAGAGCAATTATGTCACAAGATCGTTTTTTATTTCTTCTACGTTGCCTGAGATTTGATGATATTACAACAAGAAAAGAACGAAAAAAGCTGGACAAACTTGCTCCAATTAGAGAATTTGTAGAAGCCTTTGTATATAACTGTAAAAAGCTCTATACTCCAGGTGAATATAATACAATTGATGAGAAGCTCATTCCATTTCGTGGCAGGTGTGGCTTTAGACAGTATATGCCCAACAAACCTGCAAAATATGGGCTCAAAATATATACCATTAGTGATGCAAGAACATTTTATACCTTTAATTTTGAAATATATTGCGGAAAACAACCCGATGGTCCATATAAAAAAAGTAATTCACCCGATGATATCGTAAAAAGATTGATCACTCCAATATCTGGGACAAGCCGAAACATAACAACAGACAATTGGTACACTAGTTATAAATTATCCCAAGATCTTCTTACAGAACATAAACTCACTTTAGTTGGCACTTTGAAAAAAAATAAAAAGGAAATCCCTAAAATATTTCTGCCCAATAGGAATAGGCCAAAATATAATAGTATATTTGGCTTCACTCAGAATACCCCCTTGTATCTTATGTCCCAAAAAAGAGCAAGGCTGTTCTATTGCTCTCAACAATGCACTCAACTCCCACAATTGACGAAGAAAGTGGATTCAAATTAAAACCTGAAATTGTAACATTTTATAATTTGACTAAAGGCGGGGTTGACATGGTGAACCAAATGTGTGGAACTTATTCTGTTGGCCGTCGAACCAACAGATGGCCTCTATGCCTATTTTTCGACCTACTAAATGTTGCAGGCATAAATTCAGAAATAATTTTCAAGTCTTTAAATATAAATTCACCTCGAGTTCCAAGAAGAATCTTTTTGAAAAATATTTCCCTACAATTATTCCAGGATCATTTAAAAATTCGATCCCAATTGAAAAACTTGCCAAGAAGTCTCCATGACCTGATAATATTGCATTGCAAGAAGGCTGAAAGTCCAGAGGTAAGTTATATATATTTCATAAAATTATTTAAAATGATAAACATAACAATCTTTTGTTTACCACAGATCGAAATGAGTGTAGAGTCAGAACCTAAGAAGCGAAAACGGTGCTATGTTTGCCCAAGTACCAAAGGTAGTATGACACAAATTATTTGCTACAAATGCAGGAGACACATCTGTCAACGTCATTCTTCGAATATTTGCAAAGATTGCGAATAATATCCGTCTGCAACTTTTAATAGTAGCCTATTTGTAAAACTATGTCAAACATTCATTGTTTTTACTATAGTCATTGTTTCAATAAAAATAAATAAATATAAAAATATTTTTTGCCTTAATTCACATGTGTCATAAACTACACACAATTACGAATATAATGCAGCCTAATTTTCAATCCAAATATTAAAATTTAACATATATTTCGGTTTTTTAAAAGTGAGACCTGGATCTCAACGCGAGTACTTACGTAACAAATATAGGCGCGAGTAATTAAGGGTTAAGGGTTAAACTTGTTTTGTGCTCGGTAAATATTTCAAACAAATTGTGCCATGCTTTTAATATCTTAAAATTGAGAATCACAAATACAACGTACCTGAAATAGTGTTTCGGTTATTGATTTAAAAAAATTGTCATTACTTTTAAATAAACACACTTGAACAAAAATTATAGAAATTTCAAAGAAGCAGTAATATACAACAACAATAAAATCCAAGATATTTTTCTTTTTTTTTTTTTCACAGATTTATATAAACACTCAACGAAAATTTATTTTATTTTATAAATAATCTTAATAATGATATTTTTAAAAATATCTTCAAAAATAAAAATAGTCAATAATTTGTTCTGAATAAATATGAATGAATATTTAATCTAATATAGGTTTTGAAATTTTAAGGCAACATTTAACACTTTAATAATAAAATTTATTTTTAAACGGTATTTTTCGATTTAAAAATATTTTAACGATTTTACTATATAAATATTTTATTCTTTTTAAAGAACCACTGTTGTTGGGGCACGTTTTTTGTAACCATACCCCAACAGGAGGCGTATGTATAATCAAATCAAATGGATACATGGCTTCCCTCCCACATAGACTTACAGACCATCTTTTTGCCCAGAAACCTAGACAATTGATGACACCAGACTTCCATGCCGAAAGCTGATGCCTGGTGAAGGAAACACCAGTGACATCCAGGGACATCCGCGCTGGAAGCTGTTGTTCCATATGTACATATATTCCCCTCACCAAAAATTTAGGTAAAGGTGACCAGAAAAAAAATGGAGAAGGAAGATCTCTAAAGGACTGAACCTTATAAAATATCCATCCCGAGAAAGGAAAGCGTTATATTACAGTTCAAGTGAAAAGGGGCCTGTGTCGATTTTTAGCTAAGACGGAGGGGGGCGATATATATATACCGTCCCGAGAAAAAGGGAGGATGGTATTTCAATCCATGTGGAAGGGGGGGCCTGGCGTCTGAAATTTTACACTATCGCCGTAGCTGTTTCTCTCTTTAGATTTTTTTGTTTTGGTAATACTATATGTTCTATTTCGATGGGAGAGGCCTGGGGCGTCTATGAAATTGATACTGGAGCGTTGGCCATTTTGATTGGTGTTTCTTTCGGCGAATGAAAATGCCAGCCAATAGAAACTTTGGCTCGGCAGCGAATGGAAACGGGGAGAGACATGAATAAAAGAGGGTTTCTTGGCCAAAAGGCAGATTCAATCGGAGTCGCTCAGTGAGAGGACAGTTTTCAGACAGGAGACCAGACCTTTGCCAGCACTTTCGAGAAAAGGTAAGCCATTTGTCATTATGACTTAGCGCCCCCCCTTTTTGCGTAGTAACCAACCTAGATTTCGCATGGGCCCTAAAGGGCTATAAAGTAACTTCAGGTCACCTCTATCTAAATTTTTATTATGTAAATAGCATATCTCGTCAGTATAGACATGTTCCCAAATTTTAATTTATTTAAATAAATATCTAGAGAAATTTTCTTGTTTACTCTTGTTGCGTTCCCGGTTTGGATAGATGAAAAGGGAGGATACGCGATGTGACTTATTAAAGTTTCCTTACTTAAGTATATATATAGCAATTTAGGCCAACAACCCATGTATATAACCCGCAGCAAGACCTTAATGTTGTATAATAGAAGCACAGCTGTCAATGATGCACTATCGACATGTGTCTTTACATCATCACATGTAATGCAATTTGTGAAGTTAAGGTGTGGGGGGTAGTACCATAAAGCAAAAAGGAATGAAATATGTATGAGAGGAAACAAGAGAATTTCTCTAGATATTTATTAAAATAAATTAAAATTTGGGAACATGTCTATACTGACGAGATATGCTATTTACATAATAAAAATTTAGATAGAGGTGACCTGAAGTTACTTTATAGCCCTTTAGGGCCCATGCGAAATCTAGGTTGGTTACTACGCAAAAAGGGGGGGCGCTAAGTCATAATGACAAATGGCTTACCTTTTCTCGAAAGTGCCGGCAAAGGGGTCTGGTCTCCCGTCTGAAAACTGTCCTCTCACTGAGCGACTCCGATTGAATCCGCCTTTTGGCCAAGAAACCAATCAAAATGGCCAACGGCTCCAGTATACAATTTCATCGACGCCCCAGGCCTCTCCCATCAAAATAGAACATATAGTATTACCAAAACAAAAAAATCTAAAGAGAGAAACAGCTACGGCGATAGTGTAAAATTTCAGACGCCAGGCCCCCCCCCCCTCCACATGGATTGAAAAACTATCCTCCCTTTTTCTCGGGACGGTATATATATATCGCCCCCCCTCCGTCTTAGCTAAAAATCGACACAGGCCCCTTTTCACTTGAACTGTAATATAACGCTTTCCTTTCTCGGGAAGGATCTTTTATAAGGTTCAGTCTTTTAGAGATCTTCCTTCTCCATTTTTTTTTTCTGGTCACCTTTACCTAAATTTTTGGTGAGGGGAATATATGTACATATGAAACAACAGCTTCCAGCGCGGATGTCTCTGGGTGTCACTGGTGTCTTCTTCACCAGGCATCAGCTTTCGGCATGGAAGTCTGGTATCATCAATTGTCTAGGTTTCTGGGCAAAAAGTGGTCTGTAAGTCTATGTGGGAGGGAAGCCATGTATCCATTTGATTTGATTATACATACGCCTTCTGTTGGGGTATGGTTACAAAAACGTGCCCCAACACTCTCATACATATTTCATTCCTTTTTGCTTTATGGTACTACCCCCCCACACCTTAATTTCACAAATTGCATTACATGTGATGATGCAAAGACACATGTCGATAGTGCATCATTGACAGCTGTGCTTCTATTATACAACATTAAGGTCTTGCTGCGGGTTATATACATGGGGTTGTTGGCCTAAATTGCTATATATATATATACTTAAGTAAGGAAACTTTAATAAGTCACATCGTGTATCCTCCCTTTTCATCTATCCAAACCGGGAACGCAACAATGTCGCCCGCCGCGGGGCTCGAATTTAGTATATGTTTCATCCCCTATACTTTAGAAATATATACCTAATGAAAAGCCATACTATTTTTAAGTATTGGTGAAGTAGTCCACGCATCCTGAGATTAACAGTCTATTATAAATCGTGAATTTTAATTTATGCTTTCCGTTTCACGGGCATTTTATCAGGCAATGAAAGTTATGTTGAGGCGGTGTATACCGCATCTCTCGCCGCTGTCTTTTACGATTCACATTGTTTGTGGCAAAACCTTAATATTATCATTGATTTCTGATATCAAAGTAAAACGTTTATGGGGATGAGTATCTTTTATTCTGGTCTTCTCAAGCTTTCGAGCTTGTCCGCCCTTCTACAGGAGAAACATATACAATATATCAAGAAAATATAACGTCGCCTGATGCTAAAACTATTATGATTCTATCTACATATATATATATATACATTAGGAAGTTTTGCATGTTATTTGTTTTCTTAAGACACTTTTTTTTTATTAAGGTATTTATACATATTCTACTATTGTTTGCTATATTCTATGAATTATCTTATAGGTTAGAAATTCTATTATTTAAGTAGTTTTATAATAGTTATTGGCTATTACATATAAGTTACTTATATTATTGTTGATATTATTAGCTGGTACTAGGATATATTGTGCTATATGTTTCGGGCAAATCTATTTTCTATTAATGCTATTGTGTTTTCTGAATAATAGAGAATCAATTATAAGCCTTTGATATTTGCTGTTTATGTTATTGTAATGTATTCTAGGTTCTCCTAATGCGAAAGTGTGACCTGTTCCTTTGCAGTATTGGAAAATTAGAGACCTATTGTCTTGATTAATAACGTTGCGTCTATGTCCATATATTCTATTGCTGACTCTCCTTCCTGTCTCCCCTGCGTATTTGGCTTGGCAGCTGTTACACTCTACGGAATATATTGCCTTTTATTCTCTGTTTTGGTTAGTGGGTTTTATGATAGTAGGATTATTTTTAGATAGTGGACTTTTATGGTGGAGCCTATGTTAGGGGAATTACAGTAATATGTTTGGATGCCAGAGTTTCTTAAGTAGTTGGCTATTGTTATAGATGTTTGTGAGTATGGAATGTAACATATCGCCCTATAGATATTTTGTGGTTTTGTTTATTGGGTTATTGATAGTTATACTTTTGTGGAAATGTTGTAATATAAAGGTGGTTTGGTATCCTGCTTGCTGGACATTATTTATAATGTTCTGTGTCTCAATCATTTTGAATTCTGTTGCGAGCACCATTGATTACAATTTCTTTATTTTACTTTCTCAAATTATTATATACAGTATGAGAAATGAGGTTGGAGTGCCATGGTTCAAATTTAGAACGGTGATCAGTGTTTTACAGTAGTCTACTGAAATGACTTAGCATTTTTTTTTCATCATAGCTCTGATATAATTTCTCACAGCAGAGGTGAGTTCTGATAAATATTGCCGGATACAAATATCTTAACTTCATTTTAATAGCGCTTTCTATCAAATCATACTAGCCTGTGCATCCAGATTAGGGCTAACATGCTGAATGATAGTTAATCGATTTTATTTTTTTAACGCATAGTGGATTGGGAGAGTGGCAGATATATGAGCCTTAAGGTGAAAATAGAATTGAAGATCCAGTTAGCGTACCCGTGAAGAGAGAAGTTTGATCACCATAAAAAGACGCGTCAGGCAACCGACTTTTTTTTTTTTTCCATGATGCCTCCAACTGCATATGATCTTAAATATCCTGTATACACTCTGACAAGGGAAGGTTATCCTGAATTGACAAATGTATAATTTTTGTCTTTAGTAGAGATTTCCAAGATTCTATTTCTGAAACATTTTTTTTTTGGATGAAGACAAATAAAACCATCTTGATAGTATTGAATTTTACAGTAAATATTTGCCAGCAGAAGGCATGATGAGATTACATGAAATTTAAACCAGTTATATGCTTAGTATGTTTCTTCAGCTGTAATTTGACACAGTCATCAAATGAAGAAATGGGCAGTACGCCATATCTTGATGCTGGACACTTCTGTGTCAGGAAGGTGTAGTTAGTCTGTTTAATGAGAATTCAATAATTATCGAAATTTAGCAGATTATCATTGGGGATTTGAACAACTGTCTTGAAAATTTTTGAACAGCCTGAGTAGATAAAGGAATCCTGGAGTTAGAGTGGAGAATTAGTAGTACAGACTGACCACTCGACGCAGATAACTCTAGGGAACAATTATTGTGTTAATCCGCCGTAGACAAGAAGAACATTGATTCTCAGGATATTCGATAGGCAGAATTTTGAGAATTGATAAGGTCATGGTTAAAGTTTACACAGGCATATGGGTGTAAAGACAGTGATTTAAACAAGATAAGAGGCAGCCTTGTGTCTTAAATACCTTCAGTGGAAGCAGATGCCACTGCAAATATTCAGGTCTAATAATTTCCAAATTTGAAGTCATGCATGACGGGTTAGCACGGGATTGACGCCTGAACTGGCTTTCACTGGGATTAATCGAGCTTGCGAAAGAACTAGAAGAAGTGTGACATGTCACGCCACTGTACTAAATTAATAATTGAGAAGATTTATGTTGAGCCAACTGAAATTAGTAAAGAATTAAGAGATTAAGGTCTTATTCTTTGAGTTTTACACCAATTTCAATTACGCGATATGGACGGCGTTATAAGTTGGGTGGAAATGATTCGGCCGCAATGGGATGGTCTCCTGGAGGTGGTACGATCAAATACTACTTATTGAATGCCGGGCGGGATCGCATGAAGCATTAAATGACATCAAGAAATGCTTAAAGAAACACCCTAGAAGATTGGGGATCGACAAAATGACGACATGGAAAATGCTCAACATTGTACATTGGCAGCAAAATGATATCTTGCTATTGTATGTGTTGTGTTTCTACTCTACACCAGGTTACCGAGATCCACTAGGTCTGTGATAAAATCTTTATTCGCTCATAACACTAATCTGACTGACTATTTACAATTTAATGATACATATATATACATAAAAATAATTAACATAATAACAACAAACAAACACTATGCAAAACCTTATTTGCATATCTCTACAATTTATCTAAAACATAACTATTGTTATGCAAAACACCACATCTTCTCACCCCCAATTTGTTACACGATCTTTTAAGTATTCGGGGAGACTCCGGTTTCTTATTGGTCTACTTGGCCCAGGTGTTTCCTCCAGCCTTGGTGGGTCCCTCCTGATCGGCATAGTATCCAGGAAGCTCCTGTTGTCCGCATTGGAAGCTGGTCTCGGGCACCGAGGCGAAAAGTGGGAAGTCCACGCCGGGGTTGCCGTACACGCTCAGCCCGTCACCCTCACTGTACATGCCCTCTCCACCGTTCATGTAACCCGCGCCCATTCCATTAGCTCTGCTCATCATTCCATTGGCGGTTCCATTCATAGCCGCGGCCATTCCATTACCGTTCATCGCAGCGGCCATACCATTTCCATTCATTACCTCATTGATTTGACATACACTGTCGCCATAATTCATCCATTCAAGACCAATTCCAATCTGGTCAAAAGCCTCCCTTCCAATCAGATTTGGGCCCGGACCTTCGATCACAAGAAATTCCATTGTGATACTTCTTTTGTTTACTTTTACGTCGGCTTTTATTTTACCCAGAATCGATAACCTCTGCCTGTTCCATTGCACCAACTTGGCATAATCCTTCTCTATTCTAGGCCTTTCTGACTTCACCCAAGTTCTTATATACGTCTTCTCAGAAATAATATTTTTTCTGGTTCCTGAGTCAATGAGCATAATCATATCTCGACCGCTAGTCCGTACTTTTACCATATAATTCCGCATGTTACTGGTGTCCTTCACTTGATTTATATTAAAAAGGCCATAAATTGCCTCTGCCTCCTCATCTATCGAGCAGTTATTATTACGATCGCTCCTCCAGTTCCCGTTCTTACAGACCCTAGATATATGCCCTAACTTCTGGCATTTAAAACATCTTTTCTCTTTAAAGAAACATTTCTCTTCTCTGTGATTTGTGTATCCACAGCGGAAACATTTGAGAATCTTCTCATTCCTCCATCTCACCTTAACAGCTCTTCCCACTACATTAATTTCTTCCTGAGGTTTTCCGTCTTTAATTTCTGCAACGTTCCTTACCGCAGCCTCATGTGCCAATGCCATCTCTTGAGCCACTTTAAATGTTAGCATACTGTTCATTAACAGCATTGATTGTATCTCTTCGCTTAGAATGCCGCATACTAGGGCATCACGCAACCTATCTTCCACATCAGGGAATTCACACTTCTCGGCAATTTTCTTTAGAGCTGTTATAAACTCAGATATTGTTTCATTTGGCATTTGAAGCCTTTTCGCAAATTTAAAACGCTGCACTATTATATTTGGCGTTGGATCAAAATATTTTTTAATCCCTGCTACTATCTCCTCCCATTCTGTTTCCAATGGATTCTTGGGAGAGGTCAACGTCCGTATTATATTATACGTTTCTCTTCCGCACAGCGAGAAAAATGTTGCCTTCTTTTTAACGATCTTTACTATATCATTTGCTATGCAATAGGATTCGAAGCGCTCTAAATAGCTTGAGATTTCATTTCCATTGTTCGGGTTGAACTGTTCAATATTCATCATTGTTCGCTTACTTTTCCTTACCAATCAGATTTGCTCTCTTCAATAGTCACAGTCACTGTTGCGTATAGGTTCTTTATACTCGTCGCCACTGTTGCGTCTCTACTCTACACCAGGTTACCGAGATCCACTAGGTCTGTGATAAAATCTTTATTCGCTCATAACACTAATCTGACTGACTATTTACAATTTAATGATACATATATATACATAAAAATAATTAACATAATAACAACAAACAAACACTATGCAAAACCTTATTTGCATATCTCTACAATTTATCTAAAACATAACTATTGTTATGCAAAACACCACAGTATGGACGACCACTCCTTCCTGAAATGTGCAGCGGATGTTAGTCCCAGAATTAGGTCCTTTGAGGCGACACTTTCCTTTGCAGATGACATAAAGACGCATGACAAAACAGCACATGAGCATTTAAACTAACTTCAATTCCTGCCATTAATTAATTTAGTTGACCAATAGCTATAGAACCGCTGGAGACCTCCATACCCTGTGTGAATATTTTAGTGAGAAATGAGCGATTCAATTCTATGAGCCATGAGGTATCCTGTAAGATCAGAGCTGTACCCCATTCAATTTTTTTAATAGTAGCCAGTGCGAGATATTTCCAGAATGTTTGTTTCTTTTTCTAACTGTCATATAATTCGGAAACTAGAAAACTACACTATTTTGATACAGTTTACATCTAGCATCCATGTGAACTCAATATGACTATTGAACGTAGATTGAAGATTAGTGAGCGAGCCAACCTAAAGAGAACGAGTTTAATAGGCTTACAATCAGTAGTTGAAACAGACTATTCGCACAATTTTGTTATGTTCTCCCTCTAGCTGATCTATGACATTATAGATTTTTTTTAACAAGGTGACTACCCCGTCGAGTGTATATGAAGGTATAAAGGTTTAAAGGTTATAGGCTGTTGGAATAATAATACACTAGAAATAATTATAGTTCATTCTGATGTACAGTAGAGGCAGTGAGAACAGCGCCTCTACCATCATGGCTAGTTAGTTTCAATACACCCAGAAAGAGCATTGATCTAAGATTACTATCCACCCACATGGATGAACATGTACCTCTCCCATTTCCTTTCCCTTTTGAGGTACTAAGAAGAGCTGGTGATACTGTATATCTCTTGAAGAATCTAGAAACTGGGAATTTGGATAAATACCATATAGATAGGTTAAAACAATACCATATACCAATTAGGATTTTCCCCACAGAGGAGGAGGAAACTAGTGATGGTAATTCAAGTCAAGGTTCCAGTGATGAAGATCATTGGATTCATCTTACAGGTCCAGCTTATCTCCCTAATAGGTCCGTTAATGTAGTGGTTACACAAGGGGTGACAACCAGAGCGAACTCAGAAGTAATGAGACGAGAGGAAGTTGACAGAGTTAGTGTGAACAGTTTAACTTTACGCAGGTCTACAAGGGTGAAAAGGCCCACACAGTGTAAATTCTGCTTAGACTGTCGCCACTAACTAGGATTTTGGAGTGTGTACGGAGAATCAGCTCGATAGAATGAGAAGTTTAGAGATTTCAACCTTTTTTTTTTCATTTAAAAACCTTTTTTTTTTAAAGTAGAACTTCATTAGGATTCCTTTTTTTATACAAACTATTTCTTGTTAAAACCCGAGTTTCAAAGACCAGTGAGAATAATGTATACCATTGTGAATTAACTATTTAGTGTAAATCTGAAATTTTAGTTATTATCAGGAGTAATAGGTGAAGGAAGGTGTAGGAAATCACAACTTAGAGGGGGGCTATGTCTAAAACAACGAACCTAATAGGCATCCTATGGCTTGTGTTGGGTAATTCAGAAACCCTATAATCCCTGGCCTTCAGGTAGTAGCTTTGAAATAGGTTTCTAATGAGGACATGAAAGGTCAATCTTTCAGAGTAAAGTTGTGAAGTATAGGGACCCTAAGCCAGGGGTAGAAGTTAAGTAGGCCCAGACCGTAGTCGATCCTCGGAAAGCACTTGAGAATGTTAGTGTTGGGTAGTGAATCGTAAACCCTATAAATCTATCTTTCAATAGAGTGTTGAGGTCGGACTACTGCAAAGGGGACAGACGCAAGGTGAAGTAGGAAGAAAGTGACTTCACCCACGGTGGCTAGGGGAGAGACTCAACCCGCTTTTATGAGGTGTCACGTTTAATGGTCCTTTATTCGCCATTGTAATTTGTGTGTGTCTTTATAGAATTGTCGTGAATAGTCACTTAGTGTCAAAGCAAGGGCAGTTTTTGAAATTACATTTTTTTTAGGTAGGTTAGCTTTCAGATTATTTAGAATTGTTAACCATTTTATTAACAATCATTTATCGAGTATAAAGTATTAGTATATATAGAGTTTGTATGAGGCATTAATTTAAGTTAATAGGGCATTAGTCCCCACTTTGTTTTAATTAGAAACTTTATTTGATTTCACATTTGTCCTGAAAAATTTGTTATTATTAGGATCTATCAATGATGATAATTATAGTACTTTGGCTTGTGTAGCAGCTTTAACTTTAGTTTGTATGCAAACCGTGAATGATGGGGGGGGGGGGGGGGGTGTATGAATGGATTGGTTTAATGAATGTGTAAGAAGGTTAAAAACAATTATACTGTTAGACCAAAGGTATATTAGAATAGTGTAGGGAATTAATAGGTTCGATTTTTTTTTAATTTTGATTTCTTTATTTGTTAGGATCGGAAGCCTCACAGGACAACTACAACTCTATCTAGTTAGAAATATTCGCTCCCTTTTGTTAGGTCCCTCGTTAGAGGATATAATTTTCCTTTGATTTTCTTTTATTTTAGTTTAGCTTGAATTCTAAGGTTTGTGGATAAATGATCCCTATCCCGACCCTCAGACTTGGAGACAGTGGAAGGCGAGGATCAAGCCGAATTTCCCACTCAACTCCTCCTCGCAAGAGGAAACGAAGAGGTATAGATTGAATTTTATGCAGGATGGGGGATTTGTTTTAGCCATGCCGTATAGCCTGGGGTATAACGGCGCGACCTTGGGTAACCGATCTGACACCGTAGTTTCGACGCTTTTAGCGTGGCTGGAGCGAGGGTGTTGCAGACGGGAGGTCCTGTAAGATTGGCAAGTAGGCAGAGATTGCCCAGTTATTCTAGACGAAGTGTTTCCGTCTATTGAATTTTTTTTGGTACCAGTTTGATCCCCCATAGCTAGCGGAAGTTTCTTCTAATAAAGGATTCGCCCTGCCATACGTTTTGTTGGAATGAATTCGAGCATAAGACCGATTCGAGAGACAGAATAAGTAATTATTAGGACCTTCAACGAGTTTAGACTCGTTCCATGTTAGGATAAGATTTTAAAGTATTAGTTAACTATAATGACCGCGAACGAGACGCCAGAACAAGCCAGTGAGTCAAAGTTTTAGAAGTGTTGTATTGAGGACAGTAGAATTAAGAGCAGTTATACAGGGAGTAGAATTCTGAAGGAATTTGTAAAAGAACCAAAATTTCAGATTGATAAAATTCAAATTTATAAGATGTAGATTTATAGGGTTCAGGTCAATGAATAGGGAGTATATTGGTAGATGAAAGTAATATGAATTTCTTGGAAGGGGGAGGTAGCTGAACTGTACACACCCCAGAGACAAGGTAAACGGAGTCACAAACAAAATGGGAGAAGTTGATTAGTTTCTCTGTCAAACAGAGAGCTTTCTTCATACGGTTGTCACCCTAGATTTAAATGGACTGAGTAGTTTAATAGAGGTCTGGGCTATGTTCCATTTGACCAAGATTCTAAATGACGTACCTATCTGGGTTGAGAGAGTATTGTAATTTGAGGAATCTAACACATAAGAGAAAACACACCCTCCAGTAGGATCGGGATAGACGAATATTACCCAGTGACCAACTCGTGATTCCAGACTGAATAAGATTGAAAACTTAATTGAGATACTAAACCTTGATCCTTCAGCGCACAAATATATATAATGTGTTTTCATTTTCTTATTGAATAGGTTATTATCTTATATCATTTATATTATATTATAATCATATACTATTCATTTCAACAATTTTATTTCCTTGATATTCATGATATTAGTAATATTTACCTGCCATGTTGCGATTTTTTTTAACATGTTGTCATGGCTTATTCTTCCCTCAAGGCATGATCTATTTTATCCTTATTGTCTTTTATCCGCCTTACTTGTATATGTATATATATTTTGTCATCATATATAATTTTGTAGTAGTTTTCTTTATCATCCATCATGGGATGATTTTTATCATATTTAATCACTATCTGCATGATACGTGTTTTCTTCAATATATATATTATACCCATCATATAACATGGAAGGATTCATTTTATCATTACATATTTCGTGCCTTATTTAATAATTACTTTCACAATTTGTTTTCTGTAATTTTTTTTTATTTAGCAAAAGTCATCATGTCATAGGCTAATCATTATATACCATGATATTTCTTTCAGCTAACTATAATTATCCTTTCCTTTGATTGTATATGTATAACTATACCACACGAATGTCTTGATTGGTACTTAAATAAAGATACTGGCATGTTTTAGGAGTTGGACTAGTCAGTTATTTCTAAACGACTTCTTGGCGCCCAAAATTTTTGTTATATAATATGTAATAGGGAAATGTTCTAACTGTATTGTTAGCAGAAAGAAGGTAGCAATGAAACCAGCACACCAGAGGCAAGGATGGGGTTGAGAGGACCTACCACAAGGAAGGCCTACTCCTCAAGACCAAAGAAGAAAGTGGAAGGGTGGTATATATACCCATGAATGGTAAGACAGATGACCTTGCTTACTTCCATACATATGATATGACTGTCCCCCATAACCTATGTTGATAACAGTGTGCTGACAGAATAATAACACACAAAAAAAAAACCCTTTGCCAGGATGCACAATGCCCACTAATGTTCGGAATAATAAACATCTAGAATAGCATACCATCATTTTGATTAGCCTTATCTTCCCTATAGGTTTCGGTACACCTGGCTTCACCTAGTAATGGAAAATGCATTTTGCTAGAAATGGGCCTGCTTTCATAGTAACTGATGAAAGGCAGATGAATAATGAATAGCACAAACGCATTTGTCCATTACTTGGCAGGGGGAGGATTGTTGGGGCACGTTTTTTGTAACCATACCCCAACAGAAGGCGTATGTATAATCAAATCAAATGGATACATGGCTTCCCTCCCACATAGACTTACAGACCATCTTTTTGCCCAGAAACCTAGACAATTGATGACACCAGACTTCCATGCCGAAAGCTGATGCCTGGTGAAGGAAACACCAGTGACATCCAGGGACATCCGCGCTGGAAGCTGTTGTTCCATATGTACATATGTTCCCCTCACCAAAAATTTAGGTAAAGGTGACCAGAAAAAAAAAATGGAGAAGGAAGATCTCTAAAGGACTGAACCTTATAAAATATCCTTCCCGAGAAAGGAAAGCGTTATATTACAGTTCAAGTGAAAAGGGGCCTGTGTCGATTTTTAGCTAAGACGGAGGGGGGCGATATATATATACCGTCCCGAGAAAAAGGGAGGATGGTATTTCAATCCATGTGGAAGGGGGGGCCTGGCGTCTGAAATTTTACACTATCGCCGTAGCTGTTTCTCTCTTTAGATTTTTTTGTTTTGGTAATACTATATGTTCTATTTCGATGGGAGAGGCCTGGGGCGTCTATGAAATTGATACTGGAGCCGTTGGCCATTTTGATTGGTGTTTCTTTCGGCGAATGAAAATGCCAGCCAATAGAAACTTTGGCTCGGCAGCGAATGGAAACGGGGAGAGACATGAATAAAAGAGGGGTTCTTGGCCAAAAGGCAGATTCAATCGGAGTCGCTCAGTGAGAGGACAGTTTTCAGACGGGAGACCAGACCTTTGCCGGCACTTTCGAGAAAAGGTAAGCCATTTGTCATTATGACTTAGCGCCCCCCCTTTTTGCGTAGTAACCAACCTAGATTTCGCATGGGCCCTAAAGGGCTATAAAGTTACTTCAGGTCACCTCTATCTAAATTTTTATTATGTAAATAGCATATCTCGTCAGTATAGACATGTTCCCAAATTTTAATTTATTTAAATAAATATCTAGAGAAATTCTCTTGTTTCCTCTCATACATATTTCATTCCTTTTTGCTTTATGGTACTACCCCCCACACCTTAATTTCACAAATTGCATTACATGTGATGATGCAAAGACACATGTCGATAGTGCATCATTGACAGCTGTGCTTCTATTATACAACATTAAGGTCTTGCTGCGGGTTATATACATGGGGTTGTTGGCCTAAATTGCTATATATATATATATACTTAAGTAAGGAAACTTTAATAAGTCACATCGTGTATCCTCCCTTTTCATCTATCCAAACCGGGAACGCAACACTGTTTTGTTTCTTTAAAAATCAGGATGCATAGATGAACAATTATTTATTTATTTTAAGAGAGGGAACTTCCTAACTTATGGCTTATTTATCATTTATTTATTTACAGCCTAACTCGAGCTGTTTCTATCTCAAACATAAACAAACATGATGATAATTACTCTTTCATTTAAACTCTCTGAATATTTACAATTACATCACATCTCCCCTCTTAGAGATTAGCTCTAGTCATCTCCAAAATGTCTGGGTGGACGAACTATTCTTCCTGAGCGAGTCCTATAAAGTGCTTCTTTATGAGATGTTGATGAATCGGTCACATCGTAGGAGCATCTGAAGGAGCATCTGGGTAATTTATATATGGCTCTTCGTCTGGCTCAAAGTGTGGAGACCCTGGAGACCTCTGACCAGTAGGAAGTAGATGGAAGCGATTTCTTCTAACTCCTCCTCTCGGTGTATCGACCATATATGATCTAGGAGTATCTGCTTTGGAAATGATGACTCCGGGAGTTTTAAGGTGGTCCGTCAGCCAAACTCGATCATTTACTTCCGATTGAGGCAGTTCTCGTACTCCTTTTGCTCGATCAAAGTAGTATTTTTGCTTTTCCCTTTGAATAGCCTCTTGATTTTTCAGATTCTTTAGATTGGGTGGTTGGTGTTGTTTCGTTGGTGTTGGAATGGTGGTGCGAATCAGCCGTCCCATGCTAAGTTCTGCTGGGCAGAAGCCATTTGCAAGTTGTGTAGCTCGAAATACCAGCAAAGCCAGATAGGGATCTTTTGACTTGCCAATTCTTTCTTTAACAATTTTTACAAAAGATTCTATGAAGCTGGTATCTTGGACTGGAAGTGACCTGAGTAAATCTGTGATCCGAATTGGGGGCCATTGTCACTCCGCACCTCCAAAGGAATATGGACTTACAGTGGACTATTACAGAAGCTGATGTCATGTTCCCTAATCTTGCAATTTCTGGGTATCTTGAATAATAGTCAGTTATTAACAAATAGTAAA